>PVIY010014379.1:0-56572 GCA_004026745.1 Myrmecophaga tridactyla | reverse complement strand
ATGTGTTGCTGGATTCGATTTGCTAGAATTTTGTTGAGGATTTTTGCATCTATATTCATTAGAGAGATTGGTCTGTAGTTTTCTTTTTTTGTAATATCTTTGCCTGGTTTTGGTATGAGGGTGATGTTGGCTTTATAGAATGAATTAGGTAGCTTTCCCTCCACTTCAATTTTTTTGAAGAGTTTGAGCAGGATTGGTAATAATTCTTTCTGGCCCCTATAGGTTTTAATGTTACTGTCAACATCTTGATTTTGGGCTTCTCAACTTTTAAATCTGTGAGAAAAAGAAATTTGTATAGTTTTAAGTCACCAATTTTGGAGTAATTTTTCACAAAGTCCTAGGAAAGTAATTCAGTAATATACATTATTTAGCCACATAAGGTAATATTCCTAGGTATTAGGATGTCACCATATCTTTTTGAAGGCCACCATTCAGCCAACTGCAGTTCATCCTCTGGTTTCCCAAATTCACATTCATCCCACATGAAAAATACATTAATCCCATCTCAAAAATTCACAAATATCTCAATGAATTATTGCATCAACACAAGTTTAAAGTTATCATGTAAATATTATCAGTTCACTAGCCCTCACCAGTCTCATTATCTAAATCTAATCTTATCCTCTAAATCATGTATGTATGAGCCTCTATGTATCATCAGTCTTGTGTAAAATTAATCTCCATCCAGTGACTCATGAAACTGTAAAGCAAGTCATCTGCTACCAAATGAAAATTGTGGGACAGGCATAAGAAAACTATTATAAACATTGCCATTCTGAGAGAGAGAAAATGAAAGAAAGAGGCACTGATCCCAAGAAAGTTGAATATCAAGGAAATTATATTCAGCTTCAAATGAGAATAATCCTCTTTTAGTCAAGTTTCAACCCCCTGGACCCATGGTTTTGCTATCTTGCTTGCACCTCAACTCTTTCAGCTCACAGCTCTGGCTTCTGTGAATGCATTTCATTTGTGTGGATCCCATGTCTTGCTCCTCTGCACCTATGGCAGATATCCACCCCTATGGCTCCTGTCCCTGTAAGCTTCTGTGCCCCTGACTCTTTCCTTTCAGTCCTAACTGGCAGAATTTGTGCTGATATAATATTTTCAAAATCCTTGTGGGTTTCTTGTTTATGTCACAAGGATCCACACCTATAGACAACCATGTTCTCCACAGATTTTCCCTAGATAATCCTATCTTTAATCCTAACTTCTGCCCATATACTGAGAGGATCCATGAGTCACCTGTCTAATTTCTTCAGCAATAGCTTGTCTAGCAACATTCTTGACCTTCTCTGCAGTGAAATAATCTCCCAATTTTATCATCTTTTGCAATCTGGATATGCTGAAACTTTCCTGTGGTAGGAAAGTTTTTAGATTCAGTTGTCAACTTGGCCAGGTGAAGGCACCTAGTTCTGTTGCTATGACCATGCGCCAATGGTAGGTGAACCTCATTTGTTGCTGATTGCATCCTCAGTCGGCTAGGAGGCGAGCCTGCTGCAATGAATGATGTTTGACTTAATTGGCTGGTGCTTCAATGAGATAGCACAGTGTAGCACAGCCCAAGCAGCTCAGCATACCTCATCTCAGCCCTGCAGCTCAGCCCAGGCCTTTGGAGGTGCAGAAAGAAATCACCCTGGGGAAAGTTGTTGAAACCCAGAGGCCTGGAGAGAAGACCAGCAGAGATTACCCTGAGCCTTCCCACGTAAGGAAGAACCTCAGTGGAAAGTTAGCTGCCTTTCCTCTGAAGAACTAGTGAAATAAATCCCTTTTTAATAAAAACCAATCCTCTTCTGGTGTGTTGCATTCCCGCAGCTAGCAAACTAGAACACTTCCCAAAACATCAAATATGAGTTCCATTTTGCTCAGTAGTTATTTCCTCAATTTATCTTTCCTCTTGAATTTTACTAGAAGCAGCAAGGAGAAACCAGGTTGTACCTTTAACTCTTTGCTTCAATATTTCTGTATTTAAATATCCAAGTATATCACTTCAAATTCTGCTTCCCACATACCTCTGAGACAAATTCAGGCAAAAGTTCTGCCACTACAAAACAAGGATCAGCTTTCCTCCAGTTTACAATAATTTGTTCCTCACTTTCTTTCGAGCCCTCATCATAAGCACCTTTAGCTTTCATATTTACACCAACGTTCTCTTCATAATGATATTTGTATTCTCTATGACATTAGAAGCTTTCCTATACTGTGCTCCTCACTTCCTTCAAAGCTTCTGCCAGAATTACCTTTACTGTCCATGTCTACCAGCAGTCTGTTTAAGGCAGTCTTCTCTGTTTCTATCATGTGCTTCAACATTCTTCAAGCTCCACTTATTAATTTCAGTGTCACTTCCACATGTTCAGTTGATTGTTACATTAGCATGCCACTCCTGTTACTCAAATCTCTATTAGTGTACTGTGTTTGGTGTAAAAATCTATCACAAACTTGGAGGCTTAAAATGACAGTAATTGATTGTCTTGAAGTTATAGAGTCCATAAATTCAAAATCAATGTGTTAACAGGATCACACTCCCTTCTAAGGCTCTGGGATCAGTTTCTTGCCTCTTCCAACTTCTGGAGGCTTCAGGCACTCCACAGTTTATAAGTGGATAACATCTCTGCTTCTGTGGCACATTGCCTCCTCTTCTTTTGTTCTGCTTCTCTTATATGAGAGTGAAATCCACTCATTTAGGGTGGTTGAATTTAATGTACAACCAGATAATCCAAGCTAAGCAAATCCTCTCAAGATCCTTAACTTAATCATACATTTGCCTACCGTATATAATCCCATGTCCAGGAATTAGGATGAGGATATATCTTCTGGGGGTCACCACAGTTACTCTTCACAACTCTGGAACTGAATTTTTATATACAAACATATTTTTGAACAATACATAATGTTCTGTATGACTAATAATTTGGCCTCTACAAATGTTTTCTTGGCAACTACTATAACTATATCCATTTAATACTAACCTACCTACATTAGAAACCTTTCTCTGGCATTTACTAGAAGTTTGGCTGTGGGAAAGTATTTCTTTTTGACTCAGTTATTTCACCTGTAAATGGCAATATCTTTATTCCCAATCCCACCACATTTACATAAATATTCAAAATCTCTCATGAATGTAAAAGTATTTAGTATAGTATTTGGCAAATGGTAAATATTTTATGCATCAATTAGGATTTAATCCTTGAATTTTTATTGAGACAAAAGGTTTGGTTGGGGAGGATGCATGAGCACAAGACCATATGAGCCTTGGATTTAGTGTATTAATGTGTATTTAGTTTAATTTAGTGTACTTTTGGAGTATATTAATGCTCTCCACATTAGAATTTATAGTTAAACCAGTCAAAGAAATGAGTATTATCTGAAAATAAATCTTATTCCAATTAACTGAAAACATCACTTTTATATGTAACAAATATTATAGTGGTTGTCTTGCTGATCATCTGCTCATGTTATTATTTGAGTTTTGGGAACTTGGCCTTTATTTCCATTCTTACATGAAAATTTTCTGGAGGGCTGGAACTGCCTTGGTTATAATCTATTCTGGTTAATAGAAAGTGTGACCATGGAAACATATTGCTTTCTTTTATACGGATTCTGAAATGGTTTCAGAATTACAAATATATCCTAAATAAGCTAATCCATGTGATTAATGAAAATATTAAAAAATAACATAAGCCCTAAAATTTGTACCACAAAGAGTTGATCAATATATTAAAATTAGATAATAAATTTAAAGCTTTACAATGTAAATGAGGGTGCATATCTGCTTTATCTTCATAAAATAATTTAGTTAGGCATTTTCTGGTTTGAAATTTTATAACATGTCCCTGAATATTGATTTATAAGACTTATGAAACATGATTAGTTTTGTTCAAAACTACTGCCAAATATGAAGAAGTCATAAATTAGGTATACTGGTAAGAAAAAAATCTGTAAATTGCACTTGACTTATTATGCCTACATAACTAGAAACTTAGTAAGAGAAATGTTGAAATAGTTTTCTGGCAAACATAAACAAATAATTTTACATGGATAAGTAAACAATGTGTTTCCAGATTCATGTTTTAAAATTTATTGAGTCTTTGCTTCTCAATGGATGCTTTATAAAGCTAGTCTATCAATATCAAAGATTGTCATTTTTAAGACTCTTCTGTAACCAGTTCCATCAAAATGTTTTGAAATTGATGGAATGATGAAATTACCAATCAACCAAGGAATAACCAAAAAATCACTGGTAATAAGAAAACTATATTTCTTACAACAAGACTTCCTTAAAGAAGGGTATCATTTTCCTCTTTCTCTCTTTACATGAAAGTTCATAGAAGAGCTAATGATGACCATTTCTCTCCAACTAGTGACAAACATATAACCAAAGGAATAAAGGTTTTACTGAGGATAAAGGGAGTCTTAAAAGCATTAGAATAATGGTAATACGATCCACTCTCGGGATTACTAACTTTCTCAACTTTTCTAGAGTTTACTAACTTCTAAAACTAATGCCTGATAAAAAAATAATAATTGTTCTTCATTGTAATTTATTTATGGTAGCTTTATTTATTTAACAAATATTTATTGTTTATTTTTCTGCAGCTGCTAATGCCTAATACACGTATGGTCTATGTTTGTGCTGAAATAAAAATGTATTGGAAAAACTAACACTAAAAATTAATTTCAAAAAGAACAAATAAACTCCAATTTTGATGGGTGCTACAGAATCCATTAAATAAAATGACAACCTAGTTAACATAGCCACGAACTATCAAGATTCTAAATGTATGAGTATATGTAGAAATATAGTCACAGGTATTGTTTTCATGCCAGGTTTTATGGCAAAGTTCTTCCTTATTTTATGACTTGTTGTAAACCATACATTTTCTTATAATTTTTATATTGTTTGCTACTATTTCTCTTTACAGGTGTTTCCTATATCTCAGATATTTCCCTACTCTTTACATGTTTTAATAGTAATTATGGACTAGGCCTCCATTGCTCCTTTAAATAAATAAACAGAATGTTCATCTGGAAAAAAATCAATGTGTTAATTCAGAGGGCAACTAGAAATATCAAGACAATCTAAGCAGGAATGTGAGAGCAATTGCTAGTAATTTAGGGGCTGAAAAATATTGTAATTTGATGATTTTTTTCACTGAAATTCAGATTAACCACTCCAGCACAGACAAAAGAGTACTGAGCAATGGACAACATCTGTTGGTTATCAGCTGCAGAGCCTATTAATGGCTAAAGAGTGCCAGACAATGTGGGATTATTAATGTTTGCACTTCTGTAGCTCATAGATGAATGGAGACACTCTATGTTTTGAAATAGGTCTTTTTACAAATGGATTAGTTTAAGTTTATTACTGAGTTCAGGGGCTTTAAAGTAAATTTTGTAATAAAGTTTCATTGCCTAATAAATAAATAGCTCCTATAGCAATAGTAATATTCTTAGGCATTATTATATATGAGTTAGGATTTCAATATTGCAAAAAGTATATTGAGAAAAATCCCAATGATTCAGTAAAGATAGCTCTGAATGGTTCCTTTTTACTTGAAACTGCCAATTGCATTCCAGGGTAAACTTACTCTTTTAACAAACTAATATAAATTCTATTGTCTAATCTGAAAAACAAAATTAAGTCATTGAGAATCAAATTTAAAGGGAAATTATTTTCTCTATTTTTAAAGGAAAAAAAATCTCTACTGAAGTCCCATAAAGAAAACCTAAAAGTCAGTAGAACTGACTGGCTTTGCTGAACAAAAAAAAGCCACAGGCATATTTTATGTGGGTCTGTATATGTGCCCAGTTTTTGTTCCACAAGGAGTCCAGATCTCCTTTGGCCATTATTTGCATATGGCTTCTCTAATCAGCAAGGCTGGAACTTTCCCTTCAGAAACTTACCTTTCTATTTCAACTCTCTTATTTGGCTGTATCTCCATTTAGTATCCCAGGAACTAGACAGTATTTTGTTTTGATGCTCTTTGATATGGCACAGATGACACTCAAGTTGTTACCATATGACCGGGGAATAACTAGAGAGTGACTTGAAACACTTCCATTACATATCTCCGAAAAGGATTTGACCCTAAAAGTGCTTTCAGACTATCATGTGCTTCTCACTAATATTGATTTGTTTGTTGCTGAAGGAATGAAGACAGAAATTGGTAACTCACAAGAAATACTGATGAATTTAACCAACTCAAAATGTAACAGTGTATTATATAATATTATAGATAAGTTGAAGATATACATTCTTCCCAGATCATGAAATTGCTGGAAACAGTGTGAGTAAAGAGAACTAAGTTCTAAGCCCAACTAAGCAGAAATGATAAAACTTTAAAGAAAGCAGTTTATATTTTTATAACATTTTATAGTTTGTGAAGTGATTCCATGGATATCACTTCAAATAATTTATCCCTTATTAATCATATGAATATAAAATAAATTTGTATTATTTGAATTTTATGAGTAGAAACAGAGACTCAAAAGATTTTGCAACCTGTTAGACATCACATTTGTAGAAATGGCATCATTAACAATAAACAGTAGAACTTAGTTCTGTTGATATCTCATGCAGTGTTCATTTCATTGCAACATAGTGATGTTCAAAAAATCAGGGCCAGGAATAGGGAGAGACCAGTCTTAAAATAAGGCTGATCCTCTTCCTGCATGATCCTGAAAGTGAGAACCTTGTTAAATTTTGTCCCCTGGGCATATCATTTATTTCATTCTAATACAAGTCTTGGACAAAATCATAAAATGTGTATAATGAAAGATTGATTCAGTTTACTCAGTGGTAAATCAGTAATATAAGAGCATAAACTTATAGGTTTTTTGGTATGAATTCTATGAGATGATACATATAGAACATTTAGAGCAGAGAATGATATATGATTGTCTGGTACATGTTTTTCTTCTTTTTTGTATCAAAAGTTTTAAGCCCAGTGTATCTTCTCATCCTGATACTAGGATGGGTCTTATTATATTACAAAAAGTATGCAGTTATTAATTTATGAGGTACAGAAAAAACAGAACAAATTAATTTGGTCTCAAATTCTGACTTCTGTTCTTGCAAACTGTCCTCTAAAGGAAAGTCCCGCAAAGGTTTAAATGACATGTAATTTAGACAACTTAAGTTATATGTCACAAAGAATAAATGTTACAAGGCAATGCAATTAGGGCAGTGACAAATTTTCAATTTATTCAACCATCTCTGTGTGTCAGAGCATACTCATTATGTTATTTAATATTTTATTAATTAAGTAATGTTATATTATCTGAAGAAATTATATAACTATGCAAATGATAATTCTGAAAGTATAAGTTAATGTAGCATGGCAAGAAAAAGAAATAAAAATAAAAGAAATAATTGTCTTTACTCACAGATGACATGCTTGTTTATGGGATAAATCCCAAATAATCTAAAAACAAGTCCTGAAACTAATAAGCTAGTTTAGCAAGGTCTTGGGATACAAGGTCAGTTTAAAAGTCAATTGCATTCTGAAGTGCCAGAATTAAAGAATTGGAATTTGATATTAAAATAACAATACCATTTATAAAGCTCCATAAGATGAAGTATTTAGGTACAAATTTATCAAAATATGCACAAGATATGTGTTAGAAAACACTGATGAAACAAATTGAAGAAATTCTAAATAATTGAAGAAATGTGCCAGTTTCATGATTTGGCTGTCACTTTATTGTTAAGTGGTCAATTCTTCCCAACATGACTGTAGATTCAATATAATCTTAGTCAAAACTCCTACAAACATAGTGTGGGCAACAACAAACTGATTCTTACATTTATTTGTAAAAAACAAGCTATTAGAATAGCCAAACCAATCACAAAAATGAAGAACAATATTAGGGACTCACCTAACTCAATTTCAAGAAATGTTATAAAACTATAATAATCAAGACAGTGTGTTACTGACAAAGGGAAGGTAAACAGATTAAGGGAACAGAATAGAGAGTCTACAAATAGAGCCACATGAATGTAATCAACTGATTTGTGACAAAGGATTGAAGTCAAAAAAGTGGAGAAAAGGGAACCTTTCAGAGCAAAGATGACCAAATGCTGAGCAACAATCATTGGATGACCAAATGCTAAACAACAAAAACTTCAAAACATATCTCACATATGACAAAAAATTAACTCAAAAGTAGGTAATAGGTAGAAATGTAACATGCTTCCAGAAGAAAACATAAGAGAATATGTGAATTTGGAGATGAGTTTTTCACCACAATACCAAGTTTATAGATTATGAAAGAAAAAAATAAGATGAACTCTATTTAAATTAAAACTTTTTGCTCTGAAAAAGATACTCTTAAGAGAAAGAAAAGACATACCACTGGTTTGGACAAAATATTTTAAATCACATTTAAGATAAAAGACTTGTCAAAAGAGAGAAAGAAATCTTAAAAATCAATAATGAGAAAAAAATTAATGGGCAACAGAGGTGAACAGATACCTCCCAAAGAAGATATACAGATCACAAGTAAACATATATAAAGATGCTCAGTATCATTGTCACTATGGAAATTCAAATCAAAATAACAATGAGATACTATTAAACACCTATTGGAATTTGTAAAGTACAAAAATTAACAATGCCAAATATTAGCAAGAAAACAGAGCAACAGAAACTCTTATTCATTGATGGCTGGTGAGAATTGAAGTGGTATAACCACTTTGGAGGAATTCAACAGTTCTTATAAAGTGAAAAATAGACTTGTCATATGACCCAGAACTCACGTTCCTAGGTTAAACAAGTGAAACAAAAACTTATGCTTCTTTTCCTAGAAATGGGTGGTCCTTCAGTGTTCTGGCTAACAGTTCATTGGACTGCCTGCTACAAAACTGGGATAATCTTCCCACCACAGACCAAAATAGGAAAACTTATTTTCTACTACAATTTTGCCTGGCCACAGTATCACCTGAAAGACAGCCAACACTGTCCCTCAAGTAAGAGAGTCACTTTTAACCCAGTTAGATGTCTTTCATAAGAAGGAAGGAAAGTGGCAAAAATCCCTTATGTACACTTTTTATGGCCTTATATATCAAAACAAACCTATGAAAGACTTGCAAATTATGTTATGCCCAGGAAAACTGTCAAAAACTTCTTCCTCATGACTCTTCTTCACAGAAAACCAATATGTTAAATAATCTTTTAAATAGCACCCCCCCCGAAACCTTGTTTAGTCCTTATTAAAATCCATTGCAGCCAAATATAAAACTTCTCTTCTAAATTATAGCTCTCTTTTTTAGGCCTCAGGAAATGAGAAACTTAGAGGAAAAAAGTATTTAAAAGTGCCCCCAACTCAGGAACAGAAAATGGGCATTGCCAGCAGTCAATATGAGCCAAACAATGGGGAAGCACAACTCTCCAATGGAACTCACATTTCAATACCATCCACCATTCTGTAAAAGACAGGAGAAGTAGTAAAAAGTTCCCTATTTCCAGATATTTATAGCTCTCTATCAATACAAGTACCTGAAAGTGACTTGTAGTTTATATTATGCCTATGTCTCAATTTCCATTACGGAAAAAACATGTTTGCTAAAAGGCATCAGAAAATGTACCACCAAGCTAGTCAGTTGTGATAAACTAAGGGAGATCACTCAGGAGAAGTAGGAAGATCTGGCTCTGTTCTAGGGGAGGTTAGTGGAAGCCTTAAAAAGTTACTAATTAAGCTCAGATTTTACTAGGCACCCATTTCATCAGCCAGTCTGCCCCTGACATTCGGAGGAAGATGCGAAAGCTTTCCTTGAGCCCAAAAACTCCCACTAATGACTTATTATGAGCTGCCTTTTCTGTCTTTAATAATCAAGACAAGACCGAGGATGAAGGAAAAGCATAGAGAGGTAAAAGCAAAAGACCAGAGAACAAGCTCAGCTTATTGCAGTCACTGTTAACAGTGCCCTGACCTCTCAAGATCACCCAAAATGTGGTTCCAGTCTTCAAAAGTCTTGCTCCAACTATGACTCAGACAGCTACTGGCAAAGAGGGTGCCAGAAACCTTGAGACAACCTTCAACCTCGGAACCCAATGGACATCATGCCCAGGGACTGCACTGACTTCTGAAGGAGGGACAGGACAGCCCCTCGAGCCCTGCTCACAGCAAACGAAGATGACTGAGGGTGCCCGAGGCCACATATAGCTTTGCTGACTTCACATCTGTCCAACTTGAAGGAGCCCTGGCTGACACCCGACATGGCAGGTAAAATGATTAATTTCTTAATTAACACTGGAGTCACTCTGTCCTAAACTGCCACTCTGAGCCTACCTCCACTCAGACTTGCCTAATTATGGTAGCGGACAGTAAAGCCAAAACTAAAACCATCACTACCCCTCTCCTTTGTAAGCTCAAATACATTCTAATGCCCCAACAATTTCTCATCATCACTAAATGCCCCAGCTCCTTCTAGGGAGAGACCTTCTTCACTCCTTGGGAGCCACCATAAACCAGTATACTCAACTAGAATTTACCCCTTGTTTGCCCCAAAGTCCCTACTTAACATCCTAAAGGAAATCCTTAAGTAAATAGAGCAGTGTGGATGGGATGAAAGCATCCTGAGGTAAGTCTGCTAAGAAGCCCCAGTCCCCATTCAGGTCAACTCTAGACTAATCTTTCCTCCTTAGAAGCAACATCACTTTAAATGAGAAAATAAAAGCCTCCAGCCAATTACAAAAATGCCTTGAAAACCAGCTCCTCCTCCCATGTCCTAGTTCTCAGTCTTAAATATCAAAGATGCTTTTTTTTTTGGCATGGGCAAAAAATTCAAACCTGGGTCTCCAGCATGGGAGGTGAGAACTCTGCCACTGAACCACCATTGCCTGCCCTCCAGGATGCATTTTTGGATCCCTCTTTACCCTGACTCTCAATACCTATTTTCTCTTAAATGCCCAAAACTTAAAAACAAAAATCCTTGCCCAGCTTACTTAAACAGTGCTGCCCTGAGGATTTCAAAATATTCCTCAAAACTTAGTCTTTCAATATAATAACTTTGTGAACTAACATTTTCCTAATATACAAGTGAATTTTGTTTCTGTAGTCATTGCTAACTGAATGAATATGGAAAGCTGCAGAAAGTTTAAAAAAAGTGAATTTCGTAATCAGGCCCTGGATAAATGTGGAAAGTTATGAAAAGTTTAAGAAAGTAGGTTTTATTTATAGTCACTGCTGACTGCAAGAAGTTATAAAGAGTTTTATAAAAATGAATTCTGTCATAGTCAGTGCTGCTTTCAGTTAAACTGCTCTTAATGAAAGGATATAAAAAGTTTTTAATCATCTGAGTACTCTGTCTAAAAGATAAAAATTTTAGATCATATCAAAATAATATATTTGTTTATGTTGCCTTTATCTTCTTTTATGTCAAAAATCAAGTCTTCTCTTAAAGGAAAACTATTAGAAAAAAATTGTTCTCTCACCTTGTAAAAGTGAAGTGCTAAAATTGTTTAAAATATTAATTAAAAAGTATTACATAATTAAAAGATATCATCTAAACTTTGATTAGCTAAATTTGCAAATTAAAATGTTATTCATGTATTTAAAATTGCTTTAAAATTCCTGAAAACTTAACAATGTTCTATCCTAATAGTAATCTGTATAGTGTTAAAAATTATAAATCATAGGAACAACAAAATTTGCTTGTCAGTTGCACTACTTTACTCTAAACCATCTCTTAAAATTCAGGTGGTCAACTGTAAGTCAAAACTTCATCTTCAATAAAAGGACATAAAAGAAGCAACAAGGCAAGAATAAAAATTATGTTCTACCTGTTAATTAACATAACCCTAGTAAATATGTAAAGGTAAAGCAAGACAGAACTTCTGTAAATTGTCAAATATTTTTATTCCTAAAAGTAGCTTCATTGACTAAAAAACAAAGAAAGCAATGTATACAATAGCCAAACTAGAGGGAAGCCAAAGCCCAGTTCCCAGGTACTTAAGTTTAGAAAGCAAAACTAATTGCTCTCACCTGAGCTCTAGAACTAAGGAAAAAGAAAAAAACTTATGTCTTCCTAGTTTAGCATGCTCATACAGCAGTGTAAAAAGAACAAAGCTTTCCCTTAAACACCACCAAGACATACCAATTTCTTAAATACTGTGCTCTAACCAACAGGAAAATAGCAATAATTCATTGCCCTGGCCATCAAAGAAATAATGTTAACATCTCTCGAGGAAATAACTGGGCCAACACGGCAGCCAAAGACACAGCCTGATCAATTTAGGCCCTTCTAAGCCTCATTCCTACACCCCTTAACTTAGGATATACACCCTCTTATTCCCCAGTTGAGCAGGATGAGCTGCCCTGCTGAAATTCACTCTTGTACTTGAAAGATGGTCATTCCCCAGTATCCCTGGCTAATGTATCTCCTAGGCCTGCTTGCTTCTATCCTCCTTTTGCTATTAATTGGCCTTTGCACTTTTTTTTCAAGCAAAGAAACAAAAAAAGGATAGTTTGCAAAGCACTCTTCAACAAGTAGTTACAGGACAGATCTCAGAGTTTCTCATGGGCTACTGTTCTAGTTTGCTAGCTGCCGGAATGCAATATATCAGAAACAGAATGGCTTTTAAAAGGGGGAATTTAATAAGTTGCTCATTTACAGTTCTAAGGCCGAGAAAATGCCCTGATTAAAACTAGTCTATAGAAATGTCCAATCGAAGGCATCCAGGGAAAGATACCTTGGTTCAAGGCTGATGAAGTTCAGGGTTTCTTTCTCAAGTGAGAAGGCACATGGTGAACAGAATCTGGGCTTCTCTCTCAGTTGGAAGGGCACATGGTGAACACAGTGTCATCTGCTGGCTTTCTCTCCTGGCTTCTGGCTTCATGAAGCTCCCGGGATGCATTTCCCTTCTTCATTTCCAAAGGTTGCTGGGTCGTGGACTCACTGCTTTGTGGTGCTGCAGCATTCCTGCTCTCTCTGAATCCCCTTCATTCTCCAAAATGTTTCCTCTTTTATAGAACTCCAGAAACTTATCAAGACCCACCCAAATGGGAGGAGACATGTCATCACCTAATCCAGTTTAATAACCACTCTTGATTGGGTTATATCTCCAGGGAGATGATCTAATTAAAGATCCAAACATACAGTTTTGAATAGGGATCATTCTGCCTTTATGAAATGGGATTTTGATTAAAGCATGGCTTTTCTAGGGGACATACATCCTTTCAAACCAGCACAGCTACCATACCATTATCTCAAATTTTTCCTTCTACCTGCTCCAGAACATTGGAGGCTAGAAGGAATAAATTTTTCTTAATCATAATTGACTTTTTCCCCTTTTTTTATGAAAAATAACATGTATGCAAAAGAGCAATAAATTTCAAAGCACAGCACAAAATTAGTTGTAGAACAGATTTCAGAGTTTGCATGGGTTTCTTCTTCTAGCTACTCTAAGATATTGGAGACTAAAAGAAATATCAATATAATGATTCAGCACTCATGCTCATTTGTTAAACCCTACCTTCTCTGTATAGCTCCACTATCATCTTTGATCTTTCTCCCACTCTTTAGGGATATTTGCCCTATGCCCATTCTAACTTTTTCATGTTGGAGGAGGCTGTTAACAATAAAGGGTAGGGAGATGTAACTAGCTGATTTTTTGGACTAGGTTTCAGAACTTATCTGGTCCAGGGACCCATTTGGAGATCGTAGGTTTCTGGAGAGTTAGCCTATTGCATGGAACCTTTGTAGAATCTTATATATTGCCCTAGGTGTTCTTTAGGATTGGCTGGAATGGATTTGGCTGAGGTTTGGCAAGTTATGATAGGTAGCAATGTCTAACTGAAGTTTGCATAACAGCAACCTCCAGAGTAGTCTCTCCACTTTGTTTGAACTCTCTATGCCACTGATACTTTATTAGTTAGACTTCTTTTCCTCCTCTTGGTCCAGATGGAATTGTTGATCACATGGCACCAGGGCCAGACTCATCCCTGGGAGTCATCTCCCACACTGCCAGGGAGACTTTCATCCCTGAATGTCATGTCCCACGTAGAAAGGAGGGCAATGATTTCACTTGCTGAGTTGGGCTTAGAGAGAGAGAGGCCATGTCTGAGAACAAAAGAGTTCCTACAGAAGTGGCTTTTAGGCATACCTATAGGTAGAGCAAACTTCTCCATTACATGCATAAGCTTCAAAAGAGCAAGCCTCAAGATCAAGGGCTTGGGCTATTGATTTGGGTTTCTCTAATGTTTGACACAGCATTGGGGTTTCCCTGATGATAATGTTTAATTGTTCCATATTTTTTCTCTCATCCTTCAAGGAACTTTGCCAATATATTTTGATTATCTGATTAATATGTTCTGGAATATATCAAGGCATTACATTAAACTATATAGGATTAAAGGCCCTCATTTTTATTCTGAGCTCCCTGTGTTTCAGTTGTTTAGATGAGCTATCTAGATAAGTTGAGTTAGATTCTGTGCTACAGAAAATTTAGGTTCTAGGCAAAATAAACCTTTCTTCCTTTGGTCTCTATGAGTAGGTAAGGTTCTAAAATACACACAATGTGTTTCTTACACCTGCGTTCTGAATTACCTTAATCCTTTCCTGAGTGCCTTTGTTTTCACCTCTGAATATGAGGTTGAACATCTATAAAACAGCTTCTCAAAATCCAGAAATAGTAATTACCACTCCAGAAAAAAATATGACTGGTATAAGAGCTTACAATCTAGGCTCCTATTTTCTTATAAGCATGTTCTAAATGAGACTATACAATAATTGTTCTTTTGTTTCTGGCTTATTTTGCCTCACCTAATGTCCCACAGGTTCGTTCACAATGTTGCATGCCCCAAAACTTTGTTCCTTTTTGTAGCAGCACAATATTCAGTCATATGTATATACCACTGTTCACCAATCTACTTCTCAGGCATTGCATCCTTCAGTCACCTGCATTCATTAGACATCATGTATAATGTCCAAAGTCCACAGTCCATCAACATTCTCAATTTTAGATAATTTCATTGTTCCCAAGAGAAAGATAACCAATAAACATACCCTCACCAAATAGGAAATCTAAACCTTCCCTTAACTTTTGTCCCTTCCCACACAGTTTATCCCTGGTATTTCTGTGGTCCTGCTGATGTTTTCCTGATAAACTTAGCCCATAGCATGCAGTAGCAGTTTTCCCCCTATACCTTGAACTTAAACACTCATTGCACAAGAATCATACCTCTGAAGTAGTACATGTAAGAAATTATTTATAGGTGCAGTGCAAATCAATGGGACCCATAGGTCTATACAACCCCTTTCAATCCTGTTTATCTTCAATATGGTAACATTAATTATAGATCCAATAGTGAACCACCTTCACTTCTGTCTATTCCCTTACATTTCAATTCAACTTCATTAGCTAACAGTTCACTCATTTCTAGCTTCTATATATCTCTAAATCCCCTATATTCTTTATTTTAAGCCTCTGATTTTACTTTTACCACGGTCATAAAAGTGGAGTCATACAGTATCTATCCTTTTGTGCCTGGTTTATTTCACTCAGCCTTATGTCCTTAAGGTTCATATCCTGCCATCTACTTCAGGATATCATTTTGTCTTACTGCTGCATAATATTTCATGGCATGTATATACCATATTTTGTTAATCCATTCATCTGTTGATGGGCACTTGGAGTGTTTCCATTTTTGGCGATTGTGAATAATGCTGCTGTTAACATAGGTGTGCAAATGTCTGTTTGTGTTACTGCTGTCAGCTCTTCTGGGTATATCCCAAGTAATGCTATTTCTGGGTCATAGGGCAACTCCATATTTAGTTTCCTAAGGAACTGCCAAACTGTCTACCATAGCAGCTGTACATTCCCATATATATATATGAGTAGTGCTATTGTTGGGTCGTAGGGCGACTCAATGTTTCCTTTCCTAAGGGACCATCAAACTGTCTTCCATAGCAGTGTACATTATATATTCCTACCAGCAGTGCATAAGTGTCCCAATTTCTCCATATCCTCTCCAACATTTATAGATTCCTGTTTGTTTAATAGTAGCCATTCTTATAGGTATGAGGTGATATCTCATTGTATTCTTGGTCTGCATTTCCCTTATAGCTAATGAAAATGAGCATCTCTTTGTGTGCTTTTTAGCCATCTGTATCTGCTCTTCCAAAAAATGTCTATTCATGTCTTTTGCCCATTTTATAATTCTGTTAGATTTAATTCATTTACCAAGTTGTTTAACTTCTCTATTTTCCTGTTGATCTTCTATCTGGTTGTTCTATCTATAGAGGAGAGTGGTGTATTGAAGTCTCCTACTATTATTGTTGAAACATCTATCACTCTCTTCAGTTTTGACAATGTCTGTCTCATGTACACATTCGAAGTTATTACTGAAAAGGCATTTCTTGAATCCACCATCTTATCTTTTGGATTTTGATGGTCAGATCTGTGTATTCTTTTTCTTCTGTGTTGGTTTGAAAGGATTTATGTACCCTAGGGAAAAAACATGTTTTAATCCTATTCAGTCTTGTGGGAGCAATGTTTTCTTCTAGTCCCTATTCAGTACTATAGGTTGGAAAAGATTAGGTTATTTCCATGGAAATTTAATACCCAATCAATTGTGGGTATTAAACTTGATTAGATGGAGATGTGTCTCCACCTATTCTATGTGAGCCTTGATTAGTTTACTGGGATTCTATAAAAGAGGAAACATTTTTTGGAGAGAATACCTTTAGAAAATGATGAGAAAGCCACAGCAGAACTGAGCAGAGCCATGAGGCCAAGAGAAAGACAGAGTCTGCCAGCCAACAATCTTTGGAGATTCTGAGAGAACAGAGAAGGACAGTAGAATGATGACAGCCATGAAGCAGAGTCCACCAACCAGTGACCTTTGGAGATGAGAGAGAATGCCCCTGGGGGAGCTTCATGAAGCAAGAGGCCTGAAGAGGAAGGCTAGCAGATGATACCATGTTCTCTGTGTGCCCTTCCAGATGAGCCAGAAACCCTGCCTGTGCTAACCATGTGCCTTTCCACTTGAGAGAGAAACTCTGAACTCCACTGACCTTCTTGATTCAAGGTATCTTTCCCTGGATGCCTTAGATTGGACATTTCTATAGACTTGCTATAATTGGGACATTTGCACTGTCTTAAAATTATAAACTTGTAACTTATTACATTCCTCTTTTTAAAAAAGCCATTCCATTTCTTATGTATTGCATCCAGGCAGCTAGCAAATTAGAGCACCTTCCATCTCTTTTTATCTTTTAACTTACCCTTACTGGTACTCTTCAATTCTGTGCCCTCCTCCAGACTTTCCTCTTCTGTCTTTTTTTTTTTTCCAACTGGCAGAACCCCCTTTAGTATTTCCTGTAGGGCTGATCTGTTGTTGACAGATCCTTTCAGGATTTGTCTGTTGTGAAAATTGTAATCTCTCCCTAAGTTTTAAAGGACAATTTGACTGGGAACAGAATTCTTGGTTGGAAGTCTTTCTCTTTCAGGATCTTAAGTATATCATACACTGCCTTCTTGCCTCCATAATGTCAGCTGAGTAATCTGAACTCAGTCTTATGTGGTCTTCCTTGTATGTAGTAGATTGTTTTTCTCTTGACGCTTTCAGGATTTTCTGCTTCTCTTCAACATTTGACAGACTGACTAGTGTGTGTCTTGGGGAAGGCTATTTGGAACTTGTTGGGCGTCTTTCATTTGCATATTTATGTCCTTTATAAGAGTTGGGAAGTTTTCCCTCATTATATCTTAAACTAATCTTCCTCTCCCTTTACTCTTCTCTTCTCCTTCTAGGACACCAATGATTCTTTTATTTGTGCATTTTGTTTTGTTCATCATTTCCTTGAGATCCAATTCAGATTTTTCCATCTTTTTTGCCATTTGTTGTTTTGAGTGTTCAAAATCAGTTGTCCTGGGCAGTGCAATGGTGACTTAGTGGCAAGAATTCTCACCTGCTGAGCTGGAGACCTGGGTTCAATTCCTGGAGACTACCCGTGAAAAAAAAAATCAGTTATGCTGTCCTCTAGTTGGTTTATTCTTTCTCTGCCTCTTCAAATCTGCTCTTTTTTATTTTGTCTATAGCATCTTTAATCTGTGTAATATATGTTATTTTTCTATTTATTCTTTCAAGTCCTGTTTATGCTTTTCTAGTGTCTTCTTGATCTCTTTTATGTCATTAGCATCCCATTTATTTAATTTAGTAGAGTTATATGAAAACCATTGTTTCATTATTTGAAAGACTCTGTCTGCTTTGGTGTTTTAATTTGCTTGTTAGGCTGCTATATATCTGTCTGCATGTTCATATGCTTAATGATCTTCTGTTGTCTTCGTGGCATGTGAATATCTTGATTGGTTTACTTTGTAAATTGATTTCCTTCAGTAGTCTAAAGCTTTGTATTTGTGGGATAGATGCAGAGCAGGATATGTGTTCCAGGGTGGGGCACAACAGTGCAATGAGGTGTTGCAGCACAGTTATAGGCACAGGTTGGGGGTACTACACTGGTGGCTTTGAGCATGGGGTGTGGGTCTCAGGGTTGTAGAGGTGTGGTGCAGAGGCCATGGGTATGGGGTCAGCTCACACAGACCTTAGAGTGCAGAAGCAGGGTGTGGCATGGGGTACACAGAGATAGCGCATTCCTAGCCCCAGTCTCCCTGTCCATGCACTCCTGAGGGTTCCAGGTTTCAGTTTGGAAAGGGGCATGTTAGGCTGTTTGCACCAGCTGTGCAGTCTCTCATTCTCTGCACACAATTCTTCAGCTTTTCTAACCAGGGCCTCCCTATGTGGTGTAGAAGACCCTCCTGTGTCACTTACAACCTGGAATCACCGTCAATCACCTTCCCGTCCCTTCTCTAGCTGTTCCTTGTAGCAGAGCTGAACTTGACCTATCTTATTCCACCACCTTCCCAGAGCCCTCTATTCTGCCATCTTTCTGGAACTCAATGTTTGCATTTTAAACTTCTTACCAAGTTTATGTCTTCCAGATTAGAAGTCTTTTAAAACAAACTTCTCCTTACCATAGGCTATGCAGCTGTTACCCATACTCAACCAACCACCATCAATGGCATAACCAGAGACTTCAATAGTCCCACGTATATGGCCTGTGACCCACTAACTGCTTGGAGCAATTACAGAAGACAGACTATCAGCTCACATTCTTTTGTAATTAAGAGGAGATAGATGTTCCTGAGGGGGAAAAGACTCAGGATTAAAATAGAGACAGTGGCTAGATAAGCAAAGGGTAAACTACAAGAAGCAGTCAGGCCTCAAATAGAAAGATCTCTCTGAAAAGAATGCAACTAACAGCACCTGGGGACTGAATGACCCCCACCTAAGTAAGTAATCTACAGAGAAGGGTGAAGCCAGCTGACCCAGTCAAATTCACTATCTACCAGACACATCCCTGCAGAGAAGGGAGGGAGGGTGGAGGAAAAGTTCTGAACAAGGAATGGGGAGAAGGAGTGAGTAAAGCTAATCTGTAGAAGCAAATGGCCTCATATTGCCTATTGCCTCTCACCATCCTCACCTCTGTCTTTTGAGAGTGCCCATATCCTCTTGCATGTGTTCTTGATAAATTTTCTTTCTTTACCAAAAAAAAACCCAAACAAACCTATGCTTACATAAATATTGGTTGGAAATACTCATAGCAGCTTTATTCATAATCAGCAAAACCTTTGAACAACCAAAATATTCTTCAAAGTATGACTATAAACTGTGGTACATCCATGCAATGGAAGTCTGTTCAGTGATGTAAGGGAATAAATATATTATTGAGTCACACAACAGTGTGGATAGATCTTAAACATATTTTCCTGAGTGAAAGTATCCCAAACCAAAAAGCTTTATTTGCTACAGCAAACTTTAAACATTACCCATCCACAGCCATGCTTACATAAGGCCAAGCAATAAAGGCCTTTTGCCTCAATTCCTATTACCCAACTTAACATGTCTGAATTTCAATAAAAAAAATACAAGGATGCCAAAAGGCAAAACAAAAAAAAGCAAACATAAAAGAAACAAAATTCTAAATCCCACAATCTGAAGAGAAGACATAAGCATCAGAACCAGACTCAGATATGACATATTTTTAGGAACTATCAGAGAGGGAATGTATAATAATCATGATGAATATGTGAAGGGCTCTAACAATAGAAAAAAAGGTAACATGCAAAAACAAATGGAGGGCAGTGTGACAGTGGCTCAGCAGGCAAAATTCTCTGGTGCCTGTCCATGAAAAAAATTATGATAAAATAAATTGAACATGTAAGCAGGGAGATGGAAATTCTAAGAAACAAAAGGAAATGCTAGAGGGTGGTGCAATGGTATCTCAGTAGCAGAATTTTCACCTGCCATTCTGGAGACTTGGATTCGATTCCTGGAGCCTCCCTGTATTAGTTAGGATTCTCTAGAGAAACAAAATCAGGGAACACTTGCAAATATAAAATTTATAAAAGTGTCTCACGTGATCACGGGAATGCAGAGTCCAAAATCCACAGGGCAGGCTGTGAAGCTGATGACTCCAATGGAGGGTCTGGATGAACTCCAAGGCTCACCAGCTGAAGCAGGAAATGGAAACTGTCTCCTCTGAATCCTCCTTAAAAGGCTTCCCATGATTAGATTAAGCATCACTCATTGTAGAAGACACTCTCCTTTGGCTGATTACAAATGGAATCAGCTGTGGATGCAGCTGACGTGATCATGATCTAATTCTATGAAATGTCCTCATTGCAGCAGACAGGCCAGCACTTGCCCAACCAGATAAACAGGCACCACCACTTGGCCAGATTGACACATGGCCCTGACCATGACACTCCCCATGCCAAAAAAAAAAGGAAAAGGAAATGCTAGAAATAAAACACATTGTAAGAGAAATAAAGAATTCCTTTGATGGGCTCATCTGTAGACTAGATATGCCTAAGGATAGAATTAAAGAAACTTCCCAAACCAAAACACAGAGAAAAATGAATGAAAACCAAAAACAGAAAAGGACATTCAAGAACTATGGGGAGTTTGCTTCCCAGTGCCTGCCCATGGAAAAAAAAAGAACTGTGGGGAAATTTCAAAATGTTGAATACATACCTGATTGATATACTAGAAGGAGGAAGTGAATAAAGTCTTAAAAAGAATAAATGAAGGTAAATAAAATATTTTATTTTTTTGCTCTTAATTGATCTAAAATATAACTCTAAAGTAATTTACTAGCAATGTGTTAGGTAACCATAACATATGAACAATGAAATTGATGACAGCAATTTGACAAGAGAGGTGAAGAATTAGGAATACTTTGCACTACAAGTGAAGTTGTGGAGTGATTTAGAGGGCTATCTGAAGGTGGTCTCACATGACTTGTAATGTGTATGTTTCAAACTCTGAAGCAACAAGTTAAGAATTTTAAAGAGGAATTATAATTGAGATCCTAAAGTAGAGAGTAATGTATTTATATGAAGTGCTCAGTTTAAACCAGTGGAGTCATCAAAAGAGGGGAAGTTAGGAAAACAAAGAAACTAATAAGTGGAATGTAGAAAACGGTTACAAACATGTTATAATTAATTCATGGACATCTATCATTACTTTACACATGAATTGTTTAAATATATCCATTAAAAACCTAGATTTTCATATGGGTAAATGAATAGGACTCAACTATATATTGTTTACACAAACCTATTTTAATTATAAAGACACAGATAGATTGAAAGTTAAAAGATGGATGAAGAGAGATACACTATACTAAGAGTAACCAAAGTTGAGTTGCTATATTAATTTTAGAAAAAGAGGCTTCAGAACAAGGAACTTTGTAAGGGATAAAAGGGGTCACTTTATAATGATAAAAATTTCAATTCTCTAAGAAAGTATAGTGATCCTAAACTACCTAATAGTGGTTGAATATATGTGAGGCAAAAATTCATAAAACTGAAAGGTGATATATATTAATTCACTATGATAGTTGAAGACTTCAACACCACTGTTGAAGTAATGAATAGATTAAAAGAGCAGAAAATCAGTAAGAATATAGTTGATCAGAAAAGCACTACTAATCAAGTTGATCTAATTAGCATGTTCAGAATACTCCATACAAATTCAGCAGAATGGATATTCTTTCTCAGGTTCGAATGAGATATTCACCACGATAAGACCATATCCTGGGCCATAGAACACACCTCAATGAATTTAAAAAATAGAAACCATACTAAGTATGCTCTCAGAACACAGTGAAATTAAACTAGACGTCAGTAACAGAAACATACCTGGAAAATTCCCAATATGAAGAGATATAACACAGTCCTACAGAACATGAGTTAAAGAAGTCTTAAGAGAAATTAAAATTGTATTTTGAACTAAATGAAAATGAAAATACAACTCATCCAAAATTTTTGGATGCAGCAGAAGTAGTTCTAGGAGGGAAGTATATAGCATTGAGTGGATATATTAGAAAATAGGAAATATCTAAAATCAGTCATCTAAGCTTCCACCTCAGGAAAGTAAATAAAGAAGAGCAAGCTAAACCAAGGTAAGCAGAATAAAAGAAATAACAATAATCAGAGCAAAAATCAGTGTAATTGAAAACAGGAAAATAATAGAGAAAATGGCTGAAACTAAAACCTGGTTGATAAAATTGACAAATCTCCAGCTAGGAAAATGAAGAATAAAAAAGAGAAGTTGTAAATTACTAATATCAGAAATGAAGGAGGGGCCGTCACTAATGATTCCATGGCTATTAAAAGGATAATAAAGAAATATTATGAAGAACTCTTTGCTTACTAATTTGAAACATAGATGAAATGGAAAGTCTTGAGGGATACAAACTTCCAAAAATCACAAAGAAGAAATATTTTATGAAGGCATATATGTAATAAGAATGTGAATCAATAGATAATGTCCCTCTATAAAATGGTGAGTCAAGATAGGTCATGGTGAAGTCTGGTGACCATTTAAAGAAGAAACAATATGTATTGAATGACAATACTAATAATGCTCCATAATCTCTTCCAGTAAAATAAAAGCAGAACAATTATTTCCTAACATAGTCTATGAGGCTAAGATTACCCTAATACCAAAAACACATAAAGACATGGCAAGAAAGGGAAAAATATAGATCAATTTCTCTCATAGGCATAAATGCAAAAATTCATAGCAAAATATTATCAAATCAAATACAAAAATGTATAAAAAATTTTGTACCATAACCAAATGAAATTTATACCAGATATGTACATGGCTGGTTCAACAACTGAATGTCTTACAAAAATTAGAAGCAGAGGATATCCTTCCTAACTGATTCTATGGGGCGTTAATGATGGTTAGTGATTGTGGCCAGGGTAAGAGCTACTTCTTCTATTTTGAACTCTTTAGCAGTACCAAAGGAGGGAGCACCAAGTTTTCCCAGATATGAGACAGGAAAGGAGAAGGAGGTAATGAGAGGTGAGACTATAAAGATGTCAGCAGGCAAACATCAAAAATTGAGGTAAGACTTTTTTTTGCATGGGCAGGTACAGGGAAATGAACCCAGGTCTCAGGTATGGCAGATGAGAACTCTGACTGCTGAGCCACCATGGCCCACCCAAAGTGAGGCTTTCTAATTATGTTTTGCCCCTTATGTTTGAACAATGACTGAAATGTGTTATGTTTATTTTTTTTTTTAATTTTAACTTGTTTTAGTAAGGTGTTAAACAGTTTTCTTGAGGCCCACAGCCTGGGCATGATAAGGGAGGTGAGAGTTGAAATGGATACCTTATTAAGATTTCATTATTGTATATTCTGAGACATGAAATGAGTCAGTATTGTCAGAACTCTGAAAAGGATTAAGGAATGCCTTGGTGATGACTTGTACTATGGCTTTATTATATGTAGAGGCATAAGTGATCCTTGATTTATATTTTCAGTGTTGGTGGCATAAGAGATAAACAGAGTTCTTTATTGCAAACTGGAAACATTGGATAAGGAATTGTTTCTGCTATTGCCTAGAACCAATGCCAAGATGGCAAAACCATTGGCAAGGGCCCAAGACATTGTAAAAATGTGCAGATGGGCTGACTCTTGGCCAGGGAAAGCAGTATTTAGATTACTGCTTAAAGTTTAAGCCATGTTTGCCACTTCTTGGATGGCATCCTTTATCTGGGGTGATAAACTTCCTTTGCTATTTGCTTAGTTGATCCCAAAATGTCAAATGTAGCCAAAGCATTTGTAAGAGGGGTTACCTCTTCAGTACCATGGCATCTGACAGAGGGCTGAGGAAAAGGAGTTCACACCCTCCTGAATGTGGGATACACCAGAAGGCCTAGGTTTGGCTCTACTATATAGCAAGAAGTCCTCACTGACTGTTCCAAACTTCAGGGCTATTGCTTCCACTAACCAAGGCATAATGGGCTGATGGGTATAGATGGTCATGGGCTGAGGGTTTATTAGTGCCATTGTTTCTAGGAGAGCCCAATAAAAACCCAGCAATTATATATAATGTCAAGGCAATTGTTTGCATTAGAAACTCATGGGCATTTATGGCATCCTGGGTGGTCCAAGGACTCCAGGAGGCATGTGAGGAAGCGCTAAAGCCTCTACAGTGAAGGAGTGTTTAGAGGTCACTGTTGCCTTTGCAATATGGCCAGATTTTAGAGCATTTTTTGTAGGAGGATCCATTAAAAGTGACCTGATTTGCAATAACAGCATAAATAGACTTAAGTAAAATTGATGAGTGAAGCATATGTAGTCTCCAGAACCTCCAGAAAGTTTTAAACAATGTTGGACTTGTTTTAATATTGTGGGTTCTGAGAGGATCAATATCTGTTTCTGTTTTTTGAAAGTGTCAGGGATTGAGTGTACCTCTGTTTACCAAATAAATTTCAAAAATTTAACCAAAGTGATGGGGCCTTCTAATTATGTGTGAGCAATGGCCCATCCTACTTTTTTTTTTTTTAGCTTGTTTATGAGTCTTCCATTAGTGTGCCAAATTATTCTCATTGAAGGAAGATGTCATCAAAGTAATATTATTTCACACTCATGGAGAAAATTAGATAGAGTTAAGATCTTGCCTTAAAAAATTGTATGCAACGGAAAGGCTTTGAGACACCCCTTGTATAGATGGATAAAGAGTATTACATTCCTTCCTAGAGGTAAGGCAAACTTTAGCTGAGAGGATGTTGAAATGGACTCTGAAAAGAACATATTAACAAAGCTAATGAGTGCAAAATATTTATCAGTTGGATAAAGTCAGTCATTTCAATAGTATTGAATAAAGAAGCCTAATTGGGATTCACACCATTAAGGTTATATTGGTCCACCATGAGGCGTCATTCATTCTTTCCAAGTTTAAGAGGAGACCTAAGTATACTGTTAATGGAGAAACAGTGGAGATCATCACTCTTTCTCTAAAGGTCTTCTACAATGGGTTTCAGCATCCTTGAAGTCCCTGTTTTAATTTATATTTGGCCATATTAACTACTTAGCAGGAGGTGAAGGTCCACAAGGTCTGGTTTTGTCAAGCCAATTTTAAATGTCAAAAACTTAATTATAATTTATAACTCATTGAATCAAAACATACAAAGACCACTATGTGCTTTGGCTGCCACAACCATGGAGAATTCAGGCAATAATTTTCTGGGTTAAAGTGAAGCATACCTATTTGTCCTCTATTTTACATTTGGCAACTTTATTTCAGCAGATGTTAAAGTTAATTTAGTACCTATGTTGTAGAGAAGCAAAAGCCAATAAACACCATTTTATTTTGTTGTATAAGTCCTTTTAATAAATGTTGAATTTCTAATTGGATCAAATTGTGGAATTCTTTTTCAATTTTTTCCTTAACTATATCCTGATTACATTTGTTTGTTTTCTTTCTCTATATATTTTGGGAAGAAGTGTCTTCTCTATCTTTCCCATATTTGTGTGTTTCAGACTATAGAGAGTCCTCAACATCAAAAATTCCAGATACCAATACTCAAATCAATATCTCCAACATAAGGGATTCCCACCAGAGCAGTGATGAGTTTATTGGGTTTAAGGACCTTGATTTTAAGTCTGGTTGAACTTCCCCTTGGCTGTGCCATGGGAGTGCCATTTTTATCATTCATATTAACCTGGAGATATTTGTTGCAACAGAGGAATAGGCAATAGGAACAGTAACAAAGACATTTGATAGGATCCTAGTGATCCATTTGCTTTTGGAACATGGACCTCATCATGCTGAATTGTTATGTGCACCAACCCAATGGATCTAAAGCTTGCACAGGGCACTAGTCTTTCTCCTGAATGTTCTATAGAACACGGACCAATGCCTTCTTGAGAAATATAATCAACAGTCATTGGGAAAGAGTCATTCTCCTGAATCTATTATCAGTCATACTTTATGCTGGAATTGAGATACACATTTTAATCTGAAATGCACAGACTGGTCCAAATTGAGACACATGACCAAAGGTCAGTATAAAGAGCACCTCCTTCCATATTTATATCCTTAGATGCCAAATATGGTGTCCTTATTTTTGTCTCTCCTCTTGTTTGGTTTCCCTAGAGACTCTTTCATTAGGACCTAAGCTTTTCAGTTCTTTCCATTGTAATCCCGTGTTGTACGGAGGCTGACTGATGTGGTGGTAAGGCAGCGGTGGTGGGATAGCGATCTATAATCCTCTGGTTAGGTCTCAGTCCTATTGAGTTGAGTCCCTTCATAAGTGCTTCTCAGCTTCCCTTCTTCCCCAAAAATGAAAAAGGAGTACCTGGGAAGTCCAGAGTTGGACATTTCACTTCTTCCATATCAGTTAGGCTCTTATAAAACCCAAGTCAGCTATTCTGGTTAATACTTCTCCTTGAGTGCAGTTCTTAAGGAGAACAGAGTCCTCTGGGCTTGTTTCAGGATGGTCACTCTCTCTAGCCCTCTGCTGAGAGCATGAAAGAATTTTTCTTCTTCTCCTTGAGAATCTGGTGAGGCTCTTGGAGGTAAAACTTTGAAAATGGTTTGGGACACCTTAAGACAGGGGCTTTTATAGATCAAGCTAATTGGTCCATGCTCAGTCTCCAGCAATGAATCATTTACCCTTTAATTGTCCTACCTTGCTCCAGCAGTGGCTTCTGCTCTCAATTAGCTGTGACTCTGTGTAATCACTTCTTTCTCCAGTTTTGGGGGTGGTGATTTGCACTGTGACCCCCGATTCTCTGATAGATCCCAAGAATCATTGATTTTTAGTTTTTCAAACTTTTGTGTTGTTGTGAAGACTGGAGTGACAACTTCAAAACTTTTTACATGTTGGACTAGAAATACTCACACTATTTAGTTTTATGTTTACTAAAGTTGTGGAACATTAAGGTAAAAATTATCCTTTTACCCATGTTTAGAGAGAATTGTATAACTTTAAATGCACCTATATGAAACAATGAAAATCAAATATTAAAATCTAACTGCAAGTTTGGAAAATACATTTTTGTAAAGTGTCTGATAGCAAATGTTTCAGGCTTTGTGTAGCATGCAGTCTCTGTTCCAACTGTTCAATTCTGCTATTGTCATTGGAAATCAACTATCAATAATATATCCGTAAATAGGTATTGCTGTATTCCAATAAATCTTTGCTTACAAAAACAGGTGCCAGGCTGGATTTGGCTATGGGTCATGTATTGCCTGATCTAAGCAACAATGTCAATAATTTATTAAAGAAGAAGAAGTTAAATCCACAGGAATTCTACAAGAAACAATATAAAGTCAGAAATCAATAAAATACATAACAAACATCCAATATAAAATAGCAACAATGAAAAATGTGTTTAATTCAGTAAAATTATAATGTCCAAAGGGGTCAAATAATTTAAGGACTACAAATAGCTCATTTTTGACTTGGTGTGAATATTTTTGATGCAGTTGTGAGACAAGGTGCCAGGCTGCAGAGGCATCGAGGGATCTGGAAAATGAGAAATTGAAGAAAAACGATATCAGATATTTAAAAAGTTGATGGCAATTGCACTAAAACAGAATATAATGCTTACGCTTTTACCTCTACATCTCCTGTGAAAAATCTCGAAACAAAAAATAGAAGAGAAGTTTGGCTTTCAATGCAATTTATGGAACTAAGGGAGAATGCAGGCCATGGAGTATGTGAGGCACATCATTTAGAAATGATGTTTTACAATTGAAGGTCAGCAACTCTGGAAAGGATAAGCTGTCTATATTTTGCAAGTCTTTTGTCCAAGCATGAGAGATTGTTTTGAGGTGAGTCATGGTAAATAACATAAGGAAACTTACAATTAGTTTGGTAAATCATTGCTAGTACCTTTAAATCATTGCAAAGAGAATATGTGACAGGCAAGGATTCACTATAAGTCAGATTACCCTCTTAGTCACCTCTTTGGATACGATGGTGTTGAAAAAACTGCTGAGAGTTATGCTCAAATAGCAGAGAACATAGCAGAATTATGACAGAATGTTATAAAGACATAGCCCATAGCTTCCACAGCCTCCAACCTTGTATAAATGCAGGGAAAATCCTTCAAATAACATACAAATCTTTGGTTTTATTTGAATCTTTCCCCTAGAATTCTGCAAAACAAAGGTCCTACAAACAAACCTTGAGATAAACAAGGTGGAATCTTCTTGTGTGTTTTAGAAGTAACAGCTACAGTGCTCCACATTCATTTCTAGGAACCTCAGATAGAATGGATTGTTTTATTTTTGGTTCAAAGATAAGTAATAAGTAGAAATTTCCCAATATAAAAGTTATGCATTATTAATAAAATAGCAAAATAAAATGTGATTACAGTAGTAAAAGTAGAAAGGAATTTGGTAGGGAAATAATGCCTAGGGAATAATTATACCAGGAAAAAATGAAATTATACAAATATGTAATATATACAATGCTATTAAAGAGAATATAATGATTTTAGAAAACTCTCAGAAAGAGACAAATTGGGAGAAAGAAATTAAAGTTCAAAGAATTTACCATAAACTTCTAACCTAAGGACAAACATCAGAATCTCTGGTTGCTTTTCCTTTATTATTTTCTCTTTTCAAATAGTGAGTTATCACGGCCTCAATTCTTTTCCCTGTAAGACTCAGAACTTCATAATTGGAATTCACTTCATACGTTCTCCTTGTTTAGAGGTGTTTTGAAACTTCAACCTCTAGGGAAACACTACTGAAGCTTCTCCCTCTAGGATTGAATATGGAAAGGAAGGAGAAGCTGGCTTATACAAGCTACTCAAGTTTATTTAATAAATTTTCCTCGAAATGGTCTTGTGAATCTCTCCTAATGTTTGTATTTATTGACTTTAAAGTGATATATTATAAATCTTTTTCATATTGAAATATAATTCACATAATTTAAAATTCACAATTATAAAGTATATAATTCATTGATTTTAGTATATTCCCTATACGGTGCAATGACCACTACCATTTAACTTCAGAACCTTTCCATAACCACCAAAATAAACCCTGGCCTGTCAATCCTAATTTCCCCTTTCCCCCATCCACTGGCAGCCACTAATCTACTTACTTTCTCCATGGATTTACTGGTTCTGGTAATTCCACATGAATTGTATCATAAATATGTAGCCTTTGGAACCAACATCTTTCACTTTAAATATTTCTAAGTTTCGTTCATGTTGTTGAATGTAACTACTTCATTCCTTTTTATAGTTGAATAATACCCAATTTTATGGATACACCACATTTTGTTTATGCATTCATCAGTTCATGGATATTCAGATAGCTTTCATTTGGCTACTATTATGAATAATGCTGCAATGAACATTAATGTATAAGTTGCTGTGTGAACGTATGTTTTTGATTATCTTGAATATATAACAAGGAGTGGAGTTGCTAGGTCATACAGTAAATCTGTTTAACTTTTTGAAGAACTGCAAAACTTTTCTCCATAGCAGCTGCATTATTTTACATTTCCACCAAAAATATATGAGGGTTCCAATTTCTTCACATCTTCACAAACACTTAAGAATTTCCTTTTTTATTATAACCATCTTGTGGGTATGAAGGGTTTCTCAGTGCGGTTTTGATTTGCATTACCTAGTGTGCTGGTTTGAAAGGATTTGTGTACCCTAGAAAAGCCATACTTTAATCCTAATGCAGTCTTGTCAGAGCAGCAGTTTCTCCTAAACCCTACTGAGCACTGTATACTGGAAACTTGATTAGATTATCTCCACAGAGATGTGACTTGCCCAATTCTGGAGTTTAACTTTTGAATGGAGGGAGATGTGCCTCCACTCATTCCATGTAGGTCTTGATTAGTTTTCTGGAGTCCTTTGAAATAGGAAATATTTTGGAGAGAGCTTCAGAACGATGAGAACCACAGATTCCACCAGCCAGCACCATTTGGAGATGAAGGAGTATGCCCCCAGGGAGCTTCATGAAGCAAGAAGCCTGGAGAGAAAGCTAGTAGACATTGCCATGTTCGTCATGTGCCTTTCCATTGAGAGAGAAACCCTGAACTTCATTGCCTTTTCTTGAGTGATGGTAACCGCTTGTTGGTGCCTTAATTTGGACATTTTTATAGTCTTGCTTTAATTGGGACATTTTCTTGGCCTTAGAACTGTAAACTAGCAACTTATGAAATTCTCCCCTTTAAAAGACATTCTAGTTCTGGTACATGGCATTCCAGCAACTAGCAAACTAGAACACCTAGTAACAAATAATTTTGAGCATCTTTTCATGTGCATATTGGTAATATATCTTCTTTGGAGAAACATATATTCAAGTCTTTTGCCCATTTTTTAATTTGAATTGGTTTTATTTTTTGAATTGAAAGTATATTTTATATATTCTGGATGCTAAATACTTTTTAGTTAAAATTTGCAAATATTTTTCTCATTTTGTAGGTTGTCTTTTCTCTTTCTGGATAGCATTCTTTGAATTGTAAATATTTTAATTTTGATGAAGTCTAACATATATACTTTTTTGGTTTCCTGTTTTTATTTCATAGCTAAGAAACAATTGCTTAATACAAGGTCATACAGATTTATACCTATGATTTATTGAGTCTCATGATTTTTGTCTTTAAATTTTTCTCTTTGATCTGTTTGCATATGATATCATGTAAGGGCCAATGTTCATTCCCTAGTCCTTTAGACCCTGGTGCAAGTATAGAGGACACAAATATTAAATTAACTCAAACTTGGGCTTGTGCCAGGAATATGTCACGGAAAAATAAAATGGCAAACAGTTGAAGATATTGGGATTTGTTGGATTGAGAGAAGAGGATTCTCAACTTTTTAGTGACATAAAGAGAGAAAGTAGCAGTGTCAGCAAGCCAGAGTTCCAGGTGAAGATGAAGAACAAGTGTCATAAGAAAACAAAATGAATGAAATGGAAGGATGGGATTTGGGGCTCTGAAAGTGAGATGATTGAATTCAAAATTTTAAGTTCCTGAGAATTTCAAAGTCTACATGTAGCCAAGCGTGTAAATAGAATTAGTGTAAGGAATGATCATTGAAAATGAAGATGTAAGGTAACTGAGAGGCAATAGTGTCAATAGCTCACTTGTGCAGACTTTTATGTATCCGTGATAATGACCTAAATGTGCTCTAAATGCCAAATCATTAAGGAATTAGAGGAAGTAACCAGTGTGCTGTAATTAATAGTAAAGAGAAAGAAGAGTTTATATATATATATATAAACACATAGTCAGTAGAGTTTAATATAGACAATTAGAGGAAGTAACCAGTGTGCTGTAATTAATAGTAAAGAGAAAGAAGAGTTTATATATATATATATATATAAACACATAGTCAGTAGAGTTTAATATAGATCAGAAAACAAGGTAAGCAAGTGCATCTACATAAGCTTAGTGGAAAATTAAAATCTTAAAAGAAGCTTGGGATCAGAAATACATGAGATATTAGAGTATGAATTGAATATGATATGTCAATGGAATTAAAACATGTTAGGCTTTTTTGTCATCTAATGCAATCACTAACTTAAGACTAGTGAAAAAGTGACTAAACCATTTTTTTTCCTTGTATAGGTTTGGAGGCTAATATGCTACTAGTTGATGTTGGCATCGTGGTGTTTACTTCTCTGATAAAAATGTAAAAGGCATCTTCCACATGATGAAGCATATTCTGGAACAGCTGGTTTTAAGTTTAACCATAATAGAGCATACTGTTACATTTGGATATAGACAAATATGACAAATGATGATTATTAAAGTAAATAATGGTGATTTTCTTTGAAAGGTAAAATGTCATAACAAAATTAGGGTGGAATAGTAAAGGAAATTTGTTTAAAAGTATCCAAAACATTCACTTCCAAAAAGATACACATTAAAATATTATATCAGTTTTTCCTTAAAGTGCTAAATTCAATATAAATGGCATATATGTACATGTATAAATCTTAATACATTTTTTCTTTTTTTATCACTTAAAAGTAAATTTAAAAAAAACAATAAGACCTTACCATTTATTTTATTGAAAACATTCAATAGGAAAAATGAACAAAATAAGATTAAAACACATAATAATTTGTTTGTGGTATATATGGGTTTTACATGGCTCGAAACTCAAGGGTGCAGGCTTTAAAGATAACTTTTCAACAAGGTTATAGGGTACATATCATGCGATAACGGATTTCCAGGGATATATAAATTTATATATATATATATATATTTGAAGACCTAAAAATCTATGAAAAGCATTCTACAAGAGTTTATGAATAAACAGAAATCCGAATTCCAAGATTTAGCTGAATGAATCAAGAGAAAAACAAACAGAGAAAGAAGCAAAAATTACTAATTTCAGATACAAACATGTATATATATTGTTTCTTATTTCCATGTAGAAATGCAGGGACATTATGTGGATTTCAAAAGAAGAGGTTTTATTTACTTTTTAAGGACAATTATAGAAACATTGCAACAGGTTGATATTGTTTCAAATTACATCCACATAATAATGAAAAACAGAGGAAGGCACATGAATTTTTTCAGAGTTAATATATTCATTTTAATGCAGTTTTTTGTAAACATGTACAATGGTTCCATAAATTTTGCATAGATATATACTCAATATCTCAATATTCTCAAACATTTATTAAATGTTAAATTAAAAAATAAACCATAGAAAATGGTCCAAATGGAGATTCAAAGGAAAGTGACTGGAAAAGAGAGCAAATAGAAAGAATGGGGAAGAAAATTTAAATAATGAGCCATCTATTTTGGTAATTTAGTCATTGAAAAGCTGGAAAGTTCTTTGTGAGGTCAAAACTATTGTCATATGACACTATTGCTGGCAAAGAGGATTGGGAGTTTGTCATCATTTACCGAAAATCCAGCTTTCCTGCACTGAGTTACAGTACTGCCTTCGTCGTAAATTAAGTAACCCTTTAATTGTGAATTTATTTCTGTCTCTTTTCTTTTCCATCACCCTAATTATAAATCCTTGTGCCAAACCACAACATCAATTACTGTGACTTTAGAATAGGGGTTAAAACAGTGATAAAGTCCTCCAAATTTATTCTTCTTCTCAAGATAGTTTTGGCTGTGTTTTACCTTTGCATTTCCAAGGACAGTTTTTATTTACTTTCCTAATTTATAAACACACACACACACCTCCTGGAAGTTAAATAAGGACTTGCCCAGAATCCACTGATCAATTTGGGAGAGCTTATATATAAATACTGGATTTTCTGATGCTTGAACATGAAATACTTCCCTATTATTAGGTCTTTTAAATTTTTACCTCATTATGGGCTGAATTGTGCTCAGTCTTCCAAAGATATGTTGATGTCCTAAGCCCCCCCCCACCCCGGTACCTGTGAATATTATAATTTTTGGAAATATGGTCATTACAGATGCAATTAATTAATATGAAGTCATTCTGGAGTAGAGTTTACCCTTAAATCCAATATAGCTATAGTCCTTATAAGAAGAGGACACAAGACACACAGGAGTTAAGGCCATGTGAAAAAAAAGAAAAAGAGACTAGAGATAAACAGCTACAAACCGCGGAATGCCAAGGACTAGGAGAAGCAAGGGAGAGTCAAGGAAGGATAACTCTAGAGCCACTGGAAAGACTACAATCCTTGCCAACACCTTGATTTCAGACTTGTAGCCTGCAGAACCATGAGAGATGAATTTCTGTTGTTTAAAACCATGATGTTTGTGGCAGATTTTTAGAGTAGACAGTCTTGTGCCAATTTCATTAGACAAATTCCTAAGATTTTATTTTCGTATACTCTAATTCATTTTCTAATTGTGTATTGATAGTTCATAGAAATGCAATTTGTTTCTATTAGTTATCGATCTTGGACCTAATAACATTGCAAAAACTACTCATCCGTTCTAGTTGTTTGTATATTCTTTTGTATTTTCTATTTAATGCAAAAATGGCATCTCTAAATAGAGGCAGTTTTACCTCTTTCTTTCTTATATTTGGACTCTGTTCTATTAAATAGTTGTAGTATTATTCATGTTTTTGTATTTCTCATTATGCTGTACTTTATATAAAGTGTTTGGTCCGATTCAAATATGTTTTTAAGTATACATGTCTCAAAGTTGTTTGTAATATCTTTTAGAGCTTTTTGTAAATGCCTGTAAGATCTGTAGTGAAATCTTATTTTTTACTCTTAATATGATAACCAGTGCTTTTTATTAATTTTTCTTATTTTCCTAACAGTTTCTCAATTTTATAAACTTTGTAAAGTTTCAATCACTTTCAAGGAAACTGCTGCCAACTTTGTTGAGTTCCCTTATGGTATAGTTGTTTAATTTCCATTGGTATCTATTCGTGTGTTACTTATTTCTCTTGTTTAAAGTAGTTCATTTCAGACATTAAGCCAACCTAATATTTTTGCCATAATGTAATGACTTATGGGAGTTTTTTTGTATGCTGTATGGCGAAGTCACACTTCATTCTTTTTCCATGTGAGTATTCCATTATTGCAGCACCATTTGTTGAATTTTTGATTGTTTGTTTTTGTTGGTTTCTTTGTGTATGCTTTTTACATGTGTGTACACGCATGTGCATGTGCCAGTTTTGATAACAAGTGGCTTTCAAGGAATTTGCTCATTTCACCTAGATTGTTGAATTTATTGGTAGATGATTATTCATGATATTACCTTTTTTATTCTATTGATGTATGCAGCCTCTGCAGGGATGTCCTCTGTTTGTATCTGAAATTAGTAATTTTTGCTTCTTTCTCTCAGTTTGTTTTTCTCTTGATTCATTCAGCTAAATTTTGGAATTTGGATTCCTGTTTATTCATAAACTCTTGTAGAATACTTTTCATAGATTTTTAGGTCTTCAAAAATATACCTTATTAATTTTCAAATGACAAACATCATTTTAAAAAGAATAAAAATAAATGATTATGCATGAATCAATATCTTCATTACTCAAACATTTTTGCTGAAAGGTTTATACTCAGCAGAAGCTACTCTGTTGGAGATATTTCCCTCAAGCAATTAAGGAATTTTTGTATGAAGTTTCTTTCTTTTTTCCCTTAAATCTAAAGACATTAGCTTTACTTTTAAAGAACATGTGTATAAAAAGAAAAACGTGTAGTGACCAAATGTGTGCTGAAAGACAGCATTTAAAAAATATGAATAATTTTAATGCAGCTATTTTAAATGGTTATCTCAATATGTGACAGCCTGATTTACAAGGGACCTTTCATTCAGACTCTTAATATATGAGTACCCAGTGGTACTCTGAAATGGGCTTATTTAAGCATGAGTTATATTAAATCATTTTATTTTTCTTTCCTTATTCTTGTAATAATATGGATAAAATTCAACTTACATTTTCACTTTCTTTTGATATTCTGATTTTAAATCAGTTGAAATGAAAACTGACAAAACTTCACCAAGTGCTGTCAAAATTGTTTTACCAGATTTCAATCAATTTAATGCTGTCTATTTATATATGGATTGGAATGAATATCACACAGTGAATTAAACTAAATTTAGAGGTCTGCTACTGAATTTAAGTAGAAAAAGTAAAATTGAATATCTGAGAATACTGTATTTCTTTGGTCATTAAACATAATATGCACTCTTTAGCTTTATAGTCTTTTATATATTCATACTTCTGTGTAAAAAGAATGAAAGTTTTTTTAATTAACAAAATTCTGTCAATACAGTACCAATAAAGTTGTCTAAATAATTTGCACATCCAAACAGTTTTCACATTGGATGTGTAAATTATTTGAAATAGAGTCTTATTTACAACAGCCAATGCATTTGTATCCATTAAACTAAATATGTCAACTTTATACATCTTTCAAAAAATGGTAATAGATGTAAATAATGCAAATTTATATGTTCATTATGTGTCTATTCATATATACATATGTAGATATATTTGCATAGCACCTTATTCATGAAAAACGTATTTGGCAATTATTGATTGTAAATTCAAAATTCCAACTCCATTCAATATTGGATTAAAATCAGATAGATTTCCCTAAACTAGAAGTAAAATTCTGGGTCACTTCTGAATGAAGTTCTTACATATTTATCTCAAAAGAGATTTTCTGGTATATTTATTTAAAGTACAAAATATGGCAATGATATGTTAGCCATAAGTTTTATTGGTCATGTTAACTACTTTCAGTCTCAAACACTGATAATTATGGTTATAATCTATCAATTCAATAAAAAATCTTCAACTTATAAAGTCAGATAGAATAAGTCTCCAAGAAACAAATGGTATACTGAGATATCTCAATCTTTCTTGGAGAGACCTATATTGTACAAAAAATGCCTGTTTCCTTGTATGAGAATGCCCACATGCTCTTTTTTGCATGTGTATTCAATACATTTTCTGCCTGCTTACTCAGTCTGTGCTGTGCCCTTGAATTCCTCCTTACGGCATGGCCAAGAACCTAGGAATTCATTACAAACAGCGATTTCATTGGAATTTTCAATACACATTTGCAACTATAAGATAACCGTGAAGTTATCTTATAAACAAAGATTACCAGTTCCTCATCTCATCCCTTGTAATATTGCTGTCTTCCATTTCACTTTTGTCCATATGCTATAATTACCCAATGCATTGTTGTTAATTGTACTTTGAACAAAGATTTACTTATTACATCAATTAATATTGAGATAATTAAATACTTTATATTAATTTTATTTCATATCTGATGTTTTTCTTTTTTTATATACAAAATTGATTTTCAGGTCTGTATGACTTTCTTTTCCTGAAAAATTTTATTTAAGATTATTTTTTTAAGGGCAAATCAATAGGCAATGAATTAACTCAGTTTTTGTTTTTCTGAAAAAGTCTTCATTTTTCCTCCCTTTTGAAGGATAAATTCATTGGATATAGAATTTTAGATTGGTGGCATTTTACTTTCCACACTTTAAATACTTCGCATCACTCTCTTCTTGCTTCGACAGTTCCTGAAGGAAAGATTGATGTAATTCTTAATATCATTCCTCTGCAAATAAAGTCATTTACCCCCTTGGGTTCATTCAAGGTCATCTCTTTGTCTTTGATGTTTTTTTCAGTTTGAATATGATATGCTCAGATATAGAATTTTTAATATTTATCCTGCTTATTGTTTCCTGATATTTCTGTTTGTTTTTGGTGTCTGTCATTAATTTTGGAAAATTCTTAATATTATTACACCAAATATCTCTTCTGCTTCTATCTCTGTTTCTTCTACTACTTGTATTCGATTACGTCTTTGTTACTCCATTTTTAATTGCTCCACAGTTTTCGGATATTTTGCTTCTGTGTTTGTGTGTGACTATTTTCTTTAATCCATTCTTGTCTTTCCATTTCAGTTCAGGAAGTATCTGATGACATGACCTCAAGCTCAATGATTCTCTCATCAACTATGTTCAGACTATCTATGAATTTATCAAAGGCATTCTTCATTTCTGTTACAGTAGATTTTATTTCTATTATTTCCTTTTGATCCTTTGAGCTTGTCTTTGTAGTACATTAATCATGTTATTGCGTGCTTTCTGCACTTTACATTAAGGTTTTGTAATTATTTAAAATTCATTATTTGAAAATTCCAAAATTGTCATATTTGAGTCTGATTCTGATCCTGACTTAGCACCTTCAGATCATGTATTTTTTTTTATTTCTAGCATGCCTTGTAATTTTTTGTTGACAGCCGGTGTGATATATTTATTAATAGTGACTGAATTAATCAGGTTTCTAATTTTTTTTTTTTTTTACATGGGCAGACACCTGGAAATGAACCCAGACCTCCAGCATGGCAGGCGAGGACTCTGCCACGGAGCCACCATTGCCTTAATCAAGGTTTTAATGTAAAGTTTTGTAATAATACAGCTGGGAGCTGGACAATGCATAATGCATGCTTAGCTGCAGGTACCAAAAGCTTCAGTTTCCTCTATATAGGACAGCATGCATAGTAATCTTTTTGCCCATTTAAAAATTTCTCAGTTTCCCATGGCACTTAGTAATGGGAAAAAGGGTTAAATTTTGTTTTTAATCCAATTTATTCTAGTGTAAGAAGTAAGAAAATCTTAACTTCTAAGAAATCAGAGTAGCTTTTCAGTTGAAAAGTACATGAAATTTCCTAGGATTTGTCTGTGGTCAACATCTTAACAATGTTAGTTAATATTTATTTAGTACTTTTGTTCAAACATGTTCTTTTGTATATTTGAAGGTGTACTCAGATTACTTGTAATATGTATATTTCAAACTCTGAAGCAACAGGTTAAGAATTTTAAAAAAGGAATTATAATTGGTATCCTAAAGAAGAGAGCAATGTATTTATATGAAATGCTCAGTTTAAACCAATGGAGTCATCAAAAGAGGGGAAGTTAGAAAAGAAAAGAAACAAATAAGTGGCTATGGGAAGATATATATGTAAAGGAGAGAGGCCAAGAAAGACGTTTATGACACTTGCTATGCTCTCCTGCATATGAACCTTGGACATATGATGTGGGACTTCATGACTCCTGTGCCTTAGTCAGAGGATTCCAAATCTGTTGACCATTTTCCACTTCTGCTTTGAGACTTTTATGGTTGGCTCAGGAAATAAAGGGAGTCTGGGATTTTAATTGGAATTTATATAATATCAACTGCAGTGAGTGCTTTCAAATATATAGTTCTGTCACATTTACTGATATCCCATTAGCCAAACAAGATACATACCCAACCATACAATTAATATTAGAGAAAAGACAAAGACATATGAATACATGGAGATGATTTCACTGGAGTCATTATTATAATATTTTATTCATTTCACCCATGATACCAGATTCAATGCTCTTAGAACTATACCCAGAAATTGCCCTAATAGTTTGCTGAAATTATTCGTTTACTAATTAGGTAGATTTAGAGTTTGCTGAAATTATTCGTTTACTAATTAGGTAGATTTAGATGGGAAAAATGAATTGTTGATTGGATTGTAGGTTTAGCAAGGTGGGAATGAAGAACTGATTTACTAGGCAAAACATAGGAACCATCACCTGACATTGTTCTCTGGCCAGGCCTAGAAGACATTCCTTCCCCTAAGCAATAAGAAATGGACTGGTAGTGGGACACCAACATCTTTGAGAAGCTCAGTAATAGCTCACCTCTGCAAACCAGGGTTGACATTGCAACTTCTGTTATGTAATTAAGATTTTCAGTACTGAGGTATGATGGAATTATGGGATTGCAGAGTCATTTTACATCAAATTAATTTTTGGTGATCTTTTAATTATAAAAATAAAAACAGATACAATTAATATAATATTTCATTTTAGTCTTCTATAAACATTTTATACTGTCCTTTTGCCAATAAAAAGTTAATGTGATCCAAATCCTTTCTATGAAGTCCATGCCTATATAAGACACCCATTATACTTTGAAGGAATAACACAAGTTAAAACAAAGTGAAGCAAACTTTTAGTGTATCAGACACTTCGTTTATTTCACCTCAGATCTACTTAGTCCAGCTGCCATGGCAGCAGCCACCTCTGTGTTGATCACATCCAGCCTTACAGAGGTACAACCTGAGAGCCCCTCACCTCATACTCCCAGCCTTTCCTGCTGACTCTGCTGCAATAAAATATCAACACCCATGTGCGCAACACAGAAATGCAGAAGAGATAAACCTATGGGCAAAGCTTATAACAATAGAAAAAAGAAGCAGATGAATACATTTTTCTTCTTGCAGGATGTCCTGATGAGTAGCTTATGAAGCGTAGTGAGGCATGGTGCCTCCAGTTCAAGTTAGCATATACTCTTACTTATGGTTAGCTCAATAAGGAATTCAAATACTGCTTTCTGTCCTTTCACACTGCATTCCCCTTGTCCTCCATTGTAGTCTTCTTAATAACATCTTCTTAATAACAAAATATCCTCTGCTTCATAGGATTTCAGAAAAAGAAAACAAATAGCCAAAAGGAAAAAAAAATTCTAGAATGCTTTTACTTCTAAATGAAAATCTAGTGATATTTCTCTCTTTATGTGATGTTTATATTTCTAAATGAATGGTGATAACTGTACTTCTTGAAATTAGATTTCTGCAATTAGCACCTTAATTTCCCTTGCTTTGAAATGTCATTCAGCGAATTATCACCTTCCATATGCAGGATTTCTGGATTATATTAAAGAACAAAGACATACTCATATGGGAAAATGTTAATGTGACAAGTATACGGGATAATTTTTATTGTATATTTTTCTTAATTTATTAGTGAAGATTTCTTTTAGAAAAATACAATTCATCAATATAAAATCTGGATTTAACAATGTTTTAACTATGAAAATAAGAAATATCTGTAACTATGTGTGAAAACATACTGTGTTAAAATATTGAATCTAAATGAAAAGGACATGTTTAAATGTAACAAAAACTAATATGACTATTTCATAAATCTAAATTCTCTATCTAATCTACATTTGTACTTTTTCAGTCACTATCTTTCCCCCCTCATGTTTTATATATTCATCAGGCATAGTTATAAATACTGATGAAGAATATATTTTTATTAAAATCCTTAGGGTGTTACCTTAGTGTATCTGACATACTATATCAAAAAGTGTCAAGTTACTCAAGCTTGATGTTATCAAAAGACAAAAGGAAGGACGATGGATAATGGGAATGGATTTAGAAGGCTAAAATTTTATATAGAAAGTTGGTGTTGAAAAGGCACCTAGCTCTGCTTCCTTATAAGTACAAGAGGACAGATAGCAAAGATACTAAATTACTCATCTACATTTTCTGAGGCAGTTTTTGGCAAAAGAACAAATACTAATAGACACAGCAAAACCAATCAATCTCAAAAACATTATTTTAATCATCAAAGTAAGCCAGACACAACAAAGTACATACTGTAAGATTCCATTCAAGTGAAATTCAAATGTAGGGAAAACTGATATTTTGTAATTAAAATCTAATACTAGTTATAGGAGGAGGAGGTAGATAGGAAGAAATATGCTGTAAAAGACTGATTTCCTGTGGGTATGAAATGTATTGAGAAGTGGTTTCACAGGTACATTCAATTTTCAAAATCCACAGGACTGAACATTTTATTATAAATTAAATTAAAAAGAAAAGTAAAATAGCATGGTGGTGGCCACTTTAAAGTTGATTTTAGCCAGATGATAGTACACTATTAATTTGAGCATATTTTAGTATATGTATCATGTTTTCAAGATAACACAGATGCCTAGTCAAGTCCAAAGTCTGACAAATAATATTAGATACATATTGTACTTGCTTTAAGATACTTTTATCCATTAATGTTGATGGGTTCCTCTTTGCTAGTCAGAGTATAAAATAGTCTGTAAAACCTTATAAATGTGATATGCTCATTCTACAGCACCTAGAATGAACTGGGGAAGTACAAGTCCAAAATGGAATTTTCAAACATTTAATTGGCCAATATTTGAGCCGAACCCAGACTGAAATGGCTCATCTGATCCATGAGCTCAGAGATTGTATCATATGAATGTGAAAACGAATTGTCCACAGAAAAAAAGCCAAATGTGAAATAGTAATAGATAGATCAATGAGGCTTCCTTCTTTACTTCCATGTGCAGGGTATCCATGCATTATATATATTTCTGCATTATTGCCAGGCTTAATGAAGGATATCAACACTTTCTATTCACAAATTCTGGAAACTAACAATTGAACTCCACTGGAGAGTAGAACCTTCCTATGCCAAGTTCTACTTATAATTCACAGAGCTACAAAGAACAGGTTCTTAAATCCAATGTCCGTGACTCATAAGAGAATGATCTGAAATGTGCAACATCTTAAAACACCGTCTGTGACATATTCATAACCACAAGAAATGTTTTGGGATGTTTTTGGCCCACATTTTGCCTCTAGGTATTTTAGTGGATAATCTTACAAATGAGACTGCCTAACTATCCAAGCAAAGTAAGTGTTTCATGTTAAAAGGCAAAGTGGTTACACTAGTAACTTCTTGGCAAGAAAGTGACCCAACCACTTATGCAGGAAAGAGTTACCTCCACAGGTTAAGATTGCTCAAATCCTGCAACTTTCCAATAAAGGTGTATCTTTAAGACTAACCCTCTGTTGGCTCCTGCGATAGGAGTTCTGAGCCCTTAGACTATTCCGCATGATGATACAAATGCTTTTGTATGTCTGAGGCCTTGGACCACGCTGTACCAGTAAGGCCAGGTAACTTCTGCTAACAATACGATCTGTGAACTTGGGTACCGGAGACCTGGGCCATTTGGCACCGGTTTGATCAGATATGTTATACTAACAAATGTGATTCGTGGTGAACACCTGATTATGCTCTGGGGAGTTGGTCACACAGGTAGTACATATCTACATGACTACCAATAAAAACCCTGGACACCAAGGCTCAGGTGAGCATCCATGGTTGACAGCACTTTGCATGTATCCTCACACATTTTTGATGGGAAATTTAAGCATGCCATGCTGTGAACCTGCGGGGAGGAGTCACCTGAATGTGCATTCTTGATTTCTCCTGGACTTTGCCCAATGTGCTATCTCCCTTTGCCAAATCTAATCTGCATCATTTCACTGTAACAGACTGTGACCATGAGTATATCAATGTTTAATTGGGTTGTCATTTTACTGTTGCTTTTTAAGTGTAATTTACATATCATTTAATATTAGTTGTGTTATTTTCTCCTATTCTGTAAGTTATCATTTCACTTGTTAGCATCCTTTGATGCACAAACGTTTTTAATTTTGAAAGAGTCAGATTTATCTATTTTTCCTATCATTGCTCATGCTTTTGGTATCCTATTTAAGAATCCATTGCCAAAACAAGATCATGAAATTCCCTCCTATGTTATCATCAAAGAGTTTTATGATTATAGCTTATATTTAGTCATTGATAGATTTTGGAGTAATTTTTTATACGGTGTGAGGCAAGCATCCAACTTTATTCTTTTGCATGTAGATAAGTTTTCCCATCAACATTTGTTGAAAAGACTATTCATTTCCTGTTGCGTGTACTTGGCACCCTCGTAGAAAATCAAATGGCCATAGATAGGTAAGTCTATGCATGAACTTTCAATTCTATTCTCTGATTCTATGTGTATATCCTTAATGCCAGTATGACATTACTTTGACTACTACAGCTGTGTAGTGAGTTTTGAAATTGGAGAATGTGAGCCTTCCAGATTTTTCTTCATTTTCAAAACTGTTTTGGCTACTTTAAGCCCCTTGCAATTTGCCCCTTGCAATTTAAGGATTGGCTTTTCTTTTTCTCTAAAAACAGATTCTGGAATTTTGATAGCTAGTGCATTGGATTGTAGATCACCCTAGATAATACTGGCATCTTAATATTAAGTTTTCCAATCCATGAACTTGGCACTTCTTTGTATTTATTTAGGTCTTCTTTAATTTCTTTTAGCAGTATTTGTAGTTTTTTAGAAGTACTTCATCTCTTTGGATAAATTTACTCCTAGATATTTTATTCTTTCAGATTCTATGATAAATGGAAATGTTTTCTTAATTTCAACTTTAGATTGCTCATTGCTATTATAAGAAACATAATTGATTTTTGAAAAGCACAATATCTTGATTTCTCTAGTTGTATAATAAAACTTGAAATTAGTTTGCCCTCAAACTTTGTTCTCTTCTTCAAAATTGCCTTTCAATTGCTTTTCCATATAAATTTTAGAATTAATTTGTTGATTTCTAAAAATAATAAAATATCCTGATAGGATTTTGATTTCAGCCACATGAATCTTCATGATAACTGACATCTTAACAATACTAAGTCTCCCAATTCATGGAAATTATATATATATATGTATATATATATATATATATATATATATATATGCACTCAAGTCTTTTTAGAATTTATTACTTCAGTATTTGTAGTTTTCAAAATTTACATTTACTATTATTTTAAGCATGTCTAGAGATTGCCATTCCTTTGTTTAGATCCAAGTTCCTGCCTGGCATCATATTTTTTCTGTCTGAAGAACCTAAAATTTGTTTGTTTTTAAAGAACATTTTAACTATGGATTTTCTAGTAAAGAATCAATCCTTCCATTTTTTGTTTGTCTGGAAAAAACTCTGAATTTATCCTTCCATTTTTGAAAGATTATTTTCTGTGTTTTATAGAATACTGGTTTGACAGCGTTCCCCCCATCTCCCTCCCAATCAGTTTTAATATGGCATTCTATTGACAACATTCTTACATGGTTTCTGATGAGTTATCTTCTAATTTCTTTTCTCTGTTTCCCTCTGCATCTAATGTGTCTTTTTTATCTCCTCAGCTTCAAGATTTTTTCTTTATTATTATTGGAATTTGAACAGAATTTTGAGCAGTTTGATGTGTCTAGTGTTAATGTGTGTGTGTTTGTGTGCTGAGTGTGTTTTAGTATAAAGTAAATCAGATAAAAATTGTTTCTCCTGGATACAGACATTTGATAATAGAAAACATTAAAGGAAGCAAACATAAATGAAGAATAAATACCATGTAAAATCTTTTTAAAAATGGAAATGAAGCACCAAATATATTTAATATGTAAAAGCTATTTTGAAAAAGAAATCTTAATGAAAAAAATATTGTCTTAACTGACACTCTTGGTCCTTATTTCATAATAAATATTGCAAGCATTTAATTTTGCATTGTTGGTTGTTGAATATTAAAGAGAACCTCCCAAAAAATCTTGAAATTGGAAATGAGGACATAGATTGCTTCACATAAACTAATTTCCTTTGTTAACAAAGCAACTGTTTTCTCTTTTTCCTTGATTTCGGCTTTGCTGTTGAAATTTATATTGTTTATACTGATCAGATTTTAGGTGATTATATATTTTATTTTGAACATTCCAAAACAGCATCAACATCTTATTTTTTGACATTTCTTTAATTAAAATGTATGCAAAATACTGTGCCCTATAGTGAATCATATTCAAACACTGGATATTTTCAGGTAGTATTCAAATAATGTACCATTTAAATCATCTCACAAGATTAACAGCACTACAACAAATCACATGTTTAAATTGTTAATTTAAAGACTTATTTGATTTCTAAAACTTATTTCCTGGAAATCTACTCATAGACTTTGCATAAATCATACTGCATGCATAAATTTACCAGTAGTTAATATATAAGCAAGAATCACTTACCATTTAGCAGCAGACAAGGCCAGGAACACAACTTATAATACTGTAACAACTACAAGCAAGAGTTATGGATTTGATCTGAACCACATCTCTCTTACATTTTCCTGGGCTGATTTCTGGAAATGCCAACCCTCACCCTCAATTCTTTGTTAGCATTTCCTATTCTTGGCTTTGACATGATGTCAGTGGCTTCCATGAACATTTCTATATTTAATTCTTGCAGGGCAATTATACCATTTTCTGTTTTTCCTATGGATTTTACTCTGGGTTGGGGATTCAGAAATATATAAATTGACTGAGAAATTCTGAAAAGGAGATATCACATGGGAATACTAACTTAAATATATACACTTAAAAAAAAACAATAAAGAACAGACAAAATCATTCTTAACAAAATCCATTAATCTTTGGTCCACAGAATGGTGATAAAGAGCAAAGATAGAATAGCATTGTCAGGAATCATGACTAACTGATGTGCTAAATTTATTGGCAATTAAGACACATGGGAAATATTGATAATTCTTACATATCAAAAATTGAATAATTCCATTTCATAAAAATTGAAAGCATCTCTCTACAATTAAATATTATGATGTTGTTATGGCATGAATTCTTTTATGTGGGGAGTTATATGCAGAAATACTAATCTTTTAGTTATGTTTATTTATGTATAATTCAAATACAATAAAATTTACCTGCTTGATGTGTGGAGTTCATGATTTGTGACCAATGCATGCAGTCATTCAATGACATTCAATATATAGAACACATCCATAAGCACAAAAGTTTCCTTCTTATCAAGATGTTTTAATTAAAATAGTTCAAATACTAATATCTTGTAATAAAGTTCTCCCTACTTTGTCCTTAAGCAGGATTGCCTTCTCTTTCCTTGGTTCTTTGCATGTCATAGAATTTAAAAATAAACTTGTCAAATACCACAAAAATTGTGCTAAATAATTTTTTTTTTGCATGTTGTACGGCAGGATCACATTTCATTACTTTTTCCTGTGAGTATTCAGTTATTGCAGCACCATTTGTTGAATTTTTTGTCTTGTTTTTTTTTGTTGTTGTTTTTTTGTTTTGCTTATTTGTTTCTTGGGAAGTGCATGGACCAGGAATTGAACCAGGTCTCCCTCATGATAGACAAGAATTCTATCACTGAACTACCCTTACACCCCTCGTGCTAAATATTTCAGGGAGTTGAAGAATGTTTTACATTTAAGACAAGAAATCTGATCTTAGTTTATATAACCCCAAGTTTGTTGAAAGCATTCAAAGCCTTGTACCTTATGCTTTGCTCTACTGCCAATGACTTAAACAATTGTTTTTTGTTTGCATGTTTTAAATTTTTATTTTATTCAATGTTTATAGTTGTTTTCGGGGTAGAGTTAGCTTGAGAAAAGCAAATGTCATCATAAGCATTATTGGAAGTCCTCTGTAATATAACTATATCTATGCATTTGCTTGCCTGAATAATTAACTGATAAGGTGGAATCAGCTTTTTAAATGACAGCAACTGCCATCATAAGCATTATTGGAAGTCCTCTGTAATCTAACTCTATCTTCAAATTTGCTTACCTGGATAATTAATTGATAAGGTAGTCAACTTTTTAAATAACAGCCAAGTGAGCTGTGTGTATAGATACTCTAATGTTTATTTACTTTCTGTACAATTGTTTTGCAATCCCTACTGGAATCATTTTAGTATTATGTTAATGATTTTATTGATATAAATTGAAGCTTGCCTCTTTTAGGATGTGTATAAAGGCTTTGAAATGAAAGAAACCATGCTATGTTTACATTATTTCCATGAATCCATACTAAGATCTAAAAAAAAAGATAATAACTGCCCAGGCATATTTTTCTATAAAAGCATGAAACACAAACCACAAACAAAGAAGAAGCAGTCCAGGTGGTGCAAGATGGTGGTTTAGGAGGTGTAGAATTTAGTTTGTCCTCAAGAGAAGCTAGTAAATAGCTAGGAATGGTAAAGAACAACAGCTGGGGCTACATCAGTGACTGGACAAACAGTGTACACCAGTCTGGACCAAGTGGACTGGCTAAGACCTCACAGAGTACTGTAATTCCCCTAAGCAGCGGAGACCAGTGCCCCTCCCCACAGACATGGCAGTCTGATTCCCCCAAGGTAAAGGAAACAGACTTTACTAACAACAAGAGTTTAGCTCAACCAAGCTCCAATTGCAGAATTAATTAACAAATTCTGACTACTGAAAACAGGCCCCCAGCACAGATAAAACCTAAAATAAGCATTAAAGGTACTAAAAGTTTTTGCCCTGGCAAAGAGGAAGCAGGGCTAATGAAACAAACAAACAAACAAACAAACAAAAAACAGACTTTTTGAGTTGGTCAGCACTAAATGCTGGAAAAAGGTAGGACCCCAACAAAAGGGGACACATAGAGCCTGGGGATATACAGATCAACAAACCTGAGGTGCAGGGATCCTGCTCTGAAAAGGCTTTTTAATTTTTTTTTATTTTGCTTTTCTTCTACTCCTTAACAGCTCATTAGGTAGAACTGAAAGCCTTCTCAGGCTCCAGCACTGCCCCAGGCAAGGACAGAATTAAGCTTGTCTGAAAGACAGAATAACTAGTTAGGTGAAAGAATTTAATTTCCTAAAGGCTGTATCTTCCCCAAGAGAAAAGTGGGATCCAGCTCAAGTGTAATTCCTCTTTCAAGGAATTCAGGCCTTACAGACTGGAAAACTGAAGCAATTAATGCCAACCTACAAGCTCACCTCTATCTCAACCAAACCCAGACAGGGAGAGTATGATAAAATTAAAGGCACCACATCATTTTACACTGGTAGGAGGCCACAGGCAGACAAGTGCTACATGCTGGGCAAGGTAGGAAAAGCACAGAATCTAGGGGCTTTATAGAAAAAGCCTGGGTCTTTCCTTCCTTTCCTGCTGGGTCTCACCTTCAGGAAAAATTTTTCCTCCTGAGAGAAATCCAGTCATGTCTGGGAAAATCTGACTGGGGTCTATTATATCTAAGGACACATTCCTCAAGGAAAAAAAAAAAGGCTCCATATAGGTAGGGAAAGAAACAGAGAAGCAAGAACTGAAAATTCTGATCACTTAAACAGAGCCTATGCTAGAGGTCTAGAATAAGTTGAACTTGGTGTCAAAGAACAGATAGAGAACAAAGTCATCCAGAAAGAAAAACCTAGATAAAAGAGAGAAAACAACCTCCAGAATAAACTAATTAAAGAAATCAAATGCTAGATGCCAGCAAAAGAATAATAATGAGTCATCCTAGAAAAATTGAAGCTATTTCAATTTTCAGTCAAAGGAACAAACCAACAATTCAAATGAGATATAGAAGTTGAAACTACTAATTCAGGATGTTCAAACAGAATGGAAAATCTCATTAAAAATCAAATCAACAATTAAGCAAAGATATAAAAAAGGCATTGGGTTTACAGGAAGAAGCAATCAAAAGTTTGAAAAAACAAATCACAGAACATATAGGAATGAAAGCACAATAGAAGAGATAAAAACAAAATGGAAACCTACAACAATAGACTTGAATAGGCAGAAGAAAGGATTAGTGAACTAGAGGAATGAACATCTGAAACCCAAAATGCAAAAGAAAATGCAGGGAAAAGAGTGGAGAAGGTTCTCAGGGAATTGAATAACAACATGAAGCACACAAATATCTGTATTATGGGTGTCCCAGAAGGAGAAGAGAAAGAAAAGGAAGAGAAAGACTAATGGAGGAAATAATCACTGAAAATTTCCCATCTCTTATGAAAAACATAAAATTACAGATCCAAGAAGTTCAGCATACCCCAGATAGAATAGATCCAAATAGATACACTCCATGAAACTTACTAATCAGATTGTCAGGTGTCAAAGAGAAAGAGAGAATTTTGAAAGCAGCAAGAGAAAAGCAATCCATCACACACAAGGGAAGCCCAATAAGACTATGTGAGGATTTCTCAGCAGAAACCACGGAGGTGAGAAGGCAGTGGTATGATATATTTAAGATTCTAGAAGAGAAAAACTGCCAATCAAAAATACTATACCCAGCAAAATTGCCCTTCAAAAATGAGGGGAAGATTAAACTTATTCAGACAAATATTCAGTGAGAGAATTTGTGACTAAGAGACTTGTTCTGCAAGATATATTAAAGGAAGCACTACAGGCAGATAAGAAAAGGCAGGAGAAAGAGGTCTGGAGAAGAGTGTAGAAATGAAGATTATCAATAAAGACAAAAAGAGAAAAAAAAACTAGATATGGCATATAAAATCCAAAAGGCAAAATGGTAGAAGTACTGCCTGTACAGTAATAACATTAAATGTCAATGTATTAAACTCCCCAGTCAAAAGACATAAATTGTCAGAATGGATTAAAAAAAACAGGGTCCATCTATATACTGTCTACAGGAGACTCTTTTTAGACTCAAGGGGAAAAACAGGTTGAAAGAGAAAGGTTGGGAAAAGATACATCATGCAAACAGCAATCAGAAAAGAGCAATTATAACTATCCTAATATCCAACAAATCAGACTTCAAATGTAAAACAATTAGAAGAGACAAAGAATACATACTACATTTATTATGTATTAATAAAGGAAGAATTCAACAATATTTATGTACCAAGCCAGAGTGCTCCAAAATACATGAGGCAAACACTGACAACACTGAAGGGAGAAATAGCACATCTACCATAATAGTTGGGGATTTCAATTCACCACTCTTATCAATGGATAGAATATCTAGACAGAGGATCAATAAAGAAACAGAGAATTTGAATAATGCAATAAATGAAATAGACTTAACAAACATTTACAGAGCATTACAGCCCACAAAAGCAGTGTACACATTTTTCAGTGCTCGTGGATCATTCTCAAGGATAGACCATACGGGAGTCAAAAGTAAGTCTCAACATTTTAAAAGATTGAAATCATACAAAACCCTTTCTCAGATCATAATGGAATAAAGTTGGAAATCAATAACAGGCAAAGGGCTAGAAAATTCACGAATATATGGAGGCTAAACAACACACTCTTGAAAAACCAGTGGGTCAAGGAAAAAATAGAAGAGAAATCAGTAACTACTTCAAGGCAAATGAAAATAAAAACACAACAAATCAAAATTTATGGGATGCAGCAAAAATAGTACTCAGAGGGAAATTTACTGCCTTAAATGTCTATGTTAAAACAGGGGAGCAAAAATCAAGGAAGTAATTGTTCACTTGGAAGAACTAGAGAAAGAACAGCAAACTAACACCAAAGCAAATAAAAGGAAAGTAGTAATAAAGATTAGAGTAGAAATAAATGAAATTTAGAACATGAAAACAATTGAGAAAATCAACAAAACCAGAAGTTGGTTCTTTGGGAAAATCAATAAAATCAATAGACCTTAGCTAGGATGACAAAAAAAGAGAGAGAGAGAGAAAGGATGCAGGTAAATAAAGTCAGAAATGGAAAATGAGACATAACCACTGATCCTGCAGAAAATGGATGTTATATAGGAAAACTACAATCAATGTATGCTAGGATCAACAGTCAACAGTAACATTGTCACATGCTTCCACTGAATATAACAAAACATTGTAACAAAACTAAATGTCAACAGGTGGAAGGCATGGGGGAGGAGTATGGATTCTTTGTGGAAGAAAAGGAAATGTCTTCATATAGATTACAGTGGTAAAGTCATACCTATATATTTAGGTTGGATTGTATGATATGTGAATCAAACTGTTTAAAAATGAACAGAGAAAAACAAGTGCTAGAGAAAAGGCAAAGAAAGAGATGTACCTATTCATGGTCAGAAGGGAAATTGAGGAGTAGAGCCCCTTGGAGGGCAATGTGATGGTTCCACAGGAGGCTAGGGATTGGGTTGCCATATGATCTTGGAACCTCATTGCTCAGTATATATCTGGAGGAACTGAGTGTGGGGACACAAAGGGAAATTTGCACACTGGTGTTTATGGTGGCAGTGTTCATGATTCACAATGGATGGAAGTGGCCTAAGGGTACAACTGAGGAATGGAAGGGACAACTCTAGTGTACACCTACAATGGACTACTCAGTGGCTGCAAGAAGGAAAGAAGTTGTATGGCATGCATCTAGGTGAATGAACCTTAAGGATTGTATGTTGAATGAAATGTCAGAAGCAAAAAGACAAATATTATTATGCCTCACTCATATGGACTAACTATAATATAAAAACTTTGTGAGCTAAAGTTGAGAGCAAGGGTTATCAGGGCCTATTGTAAAGGATCACAGATTATAAACTCTGATAGCAGTTACATATATATTCAGGAGTTGTAACTGTTATTTCTAAATTCTGAGATAAAAAGCTGTTTGCATATAACCTGGTCAGTCCTAGAAACTTCGGATATTTACGTATTATCTGAGACTCAGAATTAGAGCTCTGAAGCTAGGAAAGTCAGCAGTACCCCATACAGGAACTGTTTAAAAGGTTGAAAGAGGGATCAGACTTAGACTAGTGATATGAGGGCAGCTGGTCTGGATAGGACTCGGGTAGATCAGAACATAGGGTAAAGGATGATAGCCTTCAACTTTTGGGTGGGACCAAAGAGAGAGATGTTTATTTGATGCAAAATTTGTATTTTGTGTAGCACAATACCTAGTTTAACTTGTGCCATCAGTTTAGTTAAACACCATAAGTACATGGAATCTTGAATATGGCATGAGATTTGTTGGTTTGTCCAGGTTAGTGTAATGACCTCTCTCTCTCTAAGCCAACTCAGCAGGTGAACTCACTGTACTTTCCCCTACATGGGACATGACTCCCAGGGTGTGAATCTCCCTGGGACATAGGATAGAATTCCTGAGATGAGCCAGGACTTGGCATCACAGGATTGAAAAGCCTTATTGATGAAAAGGAAGAAGAGAGAAATGAGACAAAGATAAAAGTTTCAGTGGCTGAGAGATCTCAGAGTCGAGAGGTTATCCTGAAATTTATTCTTACGCATTATATAGATATCCCTTTGTAGTTTATGGTATATGTGACTGTGTGATTATGAAAACCTTGTGTCTGGTGCTCCTTTTATCTAAGGTATGGGCAGATGAGTAAAGAAATATGGCTGAAAATAAATAAATAATAGGGAGGACAAAAGGTAAATAAATTGTGTAGATGGAAATACTAGTGGTCAATGAGAAGGAGGGGTAAGGTGTATGGTATGTATGAGATTTTTCATTTTATTTCTTTTTCTAGAGTGATGCAAATGCTGTAAAAAATTATTGTCTTGATGAATATACAAGTATGTGATGATATTGTGAGTCATTAATTGTACACCATATATGGAATGTATATGCTTGAGGATTCCTCAATAAAAATATTTTTTAAAAAGAAGAAGCTTAGCACAAAAATAAATAAAAATAAAAAGCAGTCACTGTATGTATTTGAAATAAAAAATGCATTTATAAGTGTAAGAAATTGGGGTGTAGCAGCAGTAAAATAGTGTAAATGCCATGCTGGGAATGAACTGCCGAAATAGTGTTACAGACCTCTGTAGCTTGTATTAAATTAACTGACACTATTATTCTGTAGAGAATTATAAACCATATTTCTTTAGGCAGCAACATAATTGATTCTTAAAAAGCCTGGATGCAAAAAAAAAAAAAAGATTGCTTGCACATAAGCATAGCTTTTTTTGTTACATTTTGGGTTTGGGAAATAGTGTCAATTATTTAGTTAGCTTACAAAGTATATTTTATTAATTTCTCAATTAATTTTTCTTTTATATTTGATGCTAATTAATTTTCTCTGACATCTAGCTCATTTTAGGTTGTTAAAGATAAACCTCTGGAATATTATCTTATTTTAAAGTATGATATTTGTTAAGCATTGCATAAAATTAGAATCATTTTATCTCCATAAACATTTTAATATTAATTTATTTTATTCTATTTATTAAGATAATTTATATAATTTTACTATTTAATGATGACATGCATACATTTAAAGCTTGTTTTCTCATAGGAAATGAATTGCTTGATATATTATAGCATTCTACTTGTTTAAAAACTATACACACATTCCCCAAACATACATACATACATACGTAAAGAAGAGAAGAGAAACAGTCAGTTTCAATAGTGGGCTTTGTTTCCCCATGGCCAGCAAATCTTTATCTGCAGCTACACAGTGAGAAGGTCTGCATGCACTCCTCTTCTGCTGCAGGTTAAGGAACCCACTCTCTCATTACCAGAAGCAAATATAGCAGTGGGGGTGAGTCACATGCCATAAAATACACATACCTAACCATGAAGTCTCCAATGAATGTTACATGTACTTGGGGCAAAAGGGGAAGGAATATGCCAGTACATCTTTCTCTGCTGTGGTATATTATCTACAGGCCCTTCTGAGAAGGAAGGTAGCTCACATTTAACATACCATCTCAGGAAGCAGGCTGACATATCTAGTCCCAAGCACACGTTTATTTGTGTGCTTATACAAACATATACATATGTAGTATAAAAACAAATAAATTATATATTATAAAAACTGTCAAAACAATACAATTGAAGATTAATTCATGCATTTTACTTGTTACAATTTAATTTTAGAATAGTGTTCGATTTGGAGAGAAATTGAGCTGATTTAGAGAGAAATTGTGTTGATAGTACCGAAAGTTCCCATATAGCTTCTCCCTACGCACAGATTAACACCTGCATTTGTTACAGTTAATGAACCAGAATTGATACCTAATTATTCGTTAGTTTACTTTAGGATCCACTCTTTGGGTTGTAGTGTTCTATTAGTTCTGACAAAGCATACTGTCATATATTCATCATTTCAATATCATACAAAGTAATTTCACCATCCCAAATATGCCCTGTGTGTCCTTTTTTTACTCTCTTATTTCCCCAGACCCCTGGAAACTACTGAGTTTTCCTGCCTCTATAGTTTTGACTTTTCCAGATTGTCATACAGTTTGAATTATATTGTTCATGGCCTTTCAGAAATTTACTTTTTGTGTCTTGTTAGGTCATTTCTCATTATCACTGAATAACAGTCTATTGTAGGGATGTCCCACAGTTTGTTTCTCCATTCACCTATTGAAGGGCATCTTGACTGCTTTCAGTTTTTGGCAAATGTGGCTTTATAAAAGCCCTTAAACTCTATTCCAAAGATGCTTCCCACCAGCAATAAATGAGAGCTCCTTTTGCTCCATATTATCACCAGTATTTAGTATCCTTATGTTTTAACTTTCAATTCCCTAAAGACAGGGGATGTTGAGGAATTTTTCATAGTTATTTGCCATCTTTATGCCTTCTTTGGTGAGGTGTCCAGAGATCTTTTGTTCACTTTTTAATTGGATTATTTCTTATCATTTAGGTTTAAGTTTTATTTGTATGTTTTGGAGACAGATCCTTTATCAGACATGGCTTTTTTGAAATATTGTCTCTATCTCTGTGGCTTGTCTTTTCATTGTCTTAATACTGATTTTTGCAGAGCAGAAGGTTATAATTTTAACAGAAAGTAACATCATTTTTTAAAATTTCATGGGTCATTGTTTTAGTATTGTATCTAAAACTCATCGTTGAAGTATATATGAACTCTCTATCTTGTTAATTGTTCTATGTGTCTATTCTTTTGCGAATCTGTCCTGACTACTGTAGATTTATAGTAAGTATTGAATTCAGGTATTGTCAGTCTTTCAACTTTGTTGGTTTCTTGAATATAGTGTTGTATTGGCTATTATGGCTTTTTATCTTTCCATATAAAATTTAGATTCATGCCATCAGAATTCACAAACAATTTGCTGACATTTTCATTTGTATTATCTACAGATCAAATAGAGAAAAATTGGAATCACAACAATATTGACAATCCTATCCATAAATGTGGAACAATTCTCCCTTTTATATCTTTGATTTATTTCATCAAAAGGCTTTTTAAAAAAATTTTTTAAGTCTTCCCCATTTGCTCAGATGCCATAGCTATTTATTTAGATTTATATCAAAGTATTTCATTTTTTGGATGTGTTCTAATAAATTGTGTCATGTTTTGAATTTCAAATTTCAATTGTTCAATGCTGGTATATAGAAAAGCAATAGACATTTGTATATTAACCTCATTTTCTGCAACCTTGCTAAAATCACTTTGTGGTTCCAGGAATTTTTCATTTGATTACTTCACATTTTCTACACGAACAATCACATTATTTGTGAAAAAAGGGCAGTTTTGTTTTTTTTTCCTTTGCAATTATTATTCCTTTTATTTCCTTTTCTTTTCCTGTGATGTTCAAAAGAAGTAGTGAGAGGAATCATTCTTGCCTTGTTCCCAATCTTAGAAGTCTAAGCTGCACACTTAAACTTTTTTATTGTATACTATAACATATATACAAAGCAAAGAAATACAAAAGCAATAGTTTTCAAAGCACTCTTCAACAAGTAGTTAAAGGACAAATCCCAGAGTTTGTCTTGGGCTACCATATGATCCTCTCAGATTTATCCTTCTAGCTGTTCCAAAGTATAGGAGGCTAGAAGGCTTAAATGTTTTTATCACCACAATCAACTTTTTTTCTTTCTCTTTTGTGAAAAATAATATATATATAAACAATATATTTCAAAGTACAGCACTACAATTAATTGTAGAACATATTTCAAAGTTCAAGATGGGTTATGATTCCTCAATTTTAGTTTTTTAATTCTAGCTGCTCTATGATACTGAAGACTAAAAGAGATATCAATTTAATGATTCAACAATCATATTTATTTATTAACTCCACCATCACCTTTGATCTTTCTATCCCTCTGTTTAGTGGTGTTTGTGCTATGGTCATTGAAACTTTTTCATGTCAGAAGGGTCTATCACTAATATGGGGTAGGGAGATGGAACTATCTGATGTTCTGGAGAGGGTGAACACTCTAGGTTTCAGGACTTATCCGGTCCAGGGACCCATCTGAAGGGTGTAGATTTCTGGAAAGTTACACTAGTGCATGGATCTCTTGTGGAATCTTATATATTGCTCTAGGTGTTCTTTAGGACTGGCTGGAATGGTCCTGATTGGGGGTTGGCAGGTTATGATAGGTAGCAATATCTAACTAGTTGGAGCTTGCATAAAAGCAACCTCCAGAGTAGCCTCTCAACTCTATTTGAA
>PVIY010014378.1:0-56566 GCA_004026745.1 Myrmecophaga tridactyla | reverse complement strand
TGAATAAACTTGGAATATGTTGTTGGTAACAGAGATCATCAGGAGATAGAAATAGGGTAAGATATTGGGTAATTGGAGCTGAAGGGATACAGACTGTGCAACAGGACTGGATACAAAAACTCAGAAATGGACAGCACAATACTACCTAACTGTAATATAATTATGTTAAAATACTGAATGAAGCTGCATGTGAGAATGATAGAGGGAGGAGGGCTGGGGACATAAATGAAATCAGAAAGAAAGATAGATGTTAAAGATTGAGATGATATATTCTAGGAATGCCTAGAGTGTATAACAATAGTGAAATGTACAATGTACAAAATTTTAAAAATGTTTTTGCATGAGGAAGAACAAAGGAATGTCATTATTACAAGGTGCTGAAAATGGATGGTAATTAATATTTTAAAATGTCACCTTATGTGTGAGACTAAAGCAAAAAATGTTTATTTGTTACAAAATTTATATTTTGACTAGAGTATTTCCTAATATAACTTATATAGATAGTTTGATTGAACACCGTAAGTACTTGGAATCTCGGGTAGGACATGAGATTTTGTTGGTTTGTCCAGAGTGATGCCCCGATGAATCCCAGAGTGATTTGATCAGTGAGTGGAAAAGTATTTGCAAGCCCCCTTCGGGGAATGGTGAGAGTGGGGAGAAATTCAACTTCCCCAAGTCGAATTCTTGATATTCTCACAAGCAGTGTGGACAACCAAAGGTACAGGCTGAGCCCCCAGTCTTGGGGTTTGTTCATATGAAACTTAACCCCGCAAAGGATAGGTCAAGTCTACTTAAAATTTAGGCCTCATAGTTCCCCCCAGGAGAGCCTCTTTTGTTGCTCAGATGTGGCCTATCCCTCCAGCCAACATGAGGAGCAGTCTCACCACCCTCCCCCTCTCCGCGTGGGACATGACTCCCAGGGGTGTGGACCTTCCTGGCAACGTGGGACAGAGATCCTGGAATGAGCTGAGACTCAGCATCAAGGGACTGAGAAAAACCCTAGAATGAGCTGAGAATTAACATCAAGGGATTGAAAGAACCTTCTCGACTGAAAGGGGTAAGAGTGAAACGAGACGAAGTGTCAATGGCTGAGAGATTCCAGACAGGGTCGAGAGGTTATCCTGGAGGTTATTCTTACACTTAAGTAGATATCACCTTGTTGTCCAAGGTGTATTAGAGAGGTTGGAGGGAACTGCCTGAAAATGTAGAGCTGTGTTCCAGTAGCCATGTTTCTTGATGATGATTGAACAATGATATAGCTTTCACAATGTGACTCTGTGAATGTGAAAACCACATTGTGTCTGATGCTCCTTTTATCTACCATATCAACAAAAGAGTAGAACATATGGAATAAAAATAAATAATAGGGGGAATAAATGTTAAAATAAATTTAGTTTGAAATGCTAAAAAAAAAAAAAAAAAAACCCAAAAAAGAACACCCAGAACATCCCATACCTTCCCATTATTTATTTATTTTTTTGTCTTTTTTTTTGTTTTCTCTCCTTACTCATCTGGCCATACACTGGATAAAGGAAGTGTTCTATAGTTTATAAGCTGCTGTAATGCAATATACCAGAAATGGAGTGGCTTTTAAAAAGGGGAATTATTAAGTTGCGAGTTTATATGCTCTAAAGCTGTGAAAATGTGCAAATTAAAGTAAGGGTAGAAATGTGCAAGTTAAAGCACCAACAAGAGGTTACCTTCACTCAAGAAAGGCTGATGCAGTAGTTCAGGGTTTCTCTCAGCTAGAAGGGCACATGATGACACCTGCTAGCTTTCTCTCCCAGCTTCTTGTTTCATGAAGCTCCTCCAGGGTCATTTTCATTCATTGCCAAAGGTCTCTGGCTGCATGGGCTCTCATGGCTCTTTCCAAAATGGTTCCCTCTTAAAGGGCTCCAGTAAGCAACCCCATCCTGAATAGGTGGAGACACATCTCAGCAGAAACCATTAAAAAGCTTCTACCCAACAATGTTGCATGAGGATTAAAGGACATGGCTTTTCTGGGGTACAGCGCAGAGAGCATCAGTCATAAGATTTTCACAATCTCACAGTCACCTTAAAAGCTTAAAGTTATTCAGTCATCTTCAAGAATCAAGACTGTTAGGTTACAGTTCAACAGTTTCATGTATTTCCCACTAGCTTCTTCAGTTACTTCCAAAACTGAAAAAGGATATCTGTATACTGCATAAGAATAACCTCCAGAATGACTTCTCAACTCTTAGAAATCTCTCAGCCACTGAAACTTTATTTTGTTTCATTTCTCTTCCCCATTTTGGTCAAGAAGGCTTTCTCAATCCCAAGATGGCAGGGCCAGGCTCATCCCTGAGGGTCATGTCCTCTCTTGCCAGGGAGATTTACATCCTGGAGATCATGTCCCACATATGGACTCGGGAAGGCAGTAAGTTCACCTATGGGGTAGGCTCAGAGAGAGAGAGGCCACAAAAAAGATAGGATTCTGAGTGATCTTTTTTATATTTTTTATTTCCTTTGATGCTAAAATATTGTTTGTGCAATTAACACTAATTTTTAAAAAATGTTATTTTGGCTAGAACCTTACATTTCAAACATAGCGTAAAACAATGATGAAAATGGGTTTACCCAGTTAGCATTCATGACTAATCTTGTTTGCAGAAAGAGATTGAGACAGTTGTGTATTACACATCTTCTCTGGGAGAAAGTGAATAGGGGCTCGAAAATACAATGGTAGGATGTATAGCCAAAGGGGGTTACCTGCTTTTTCTCACAAGGAGTTTTTTGGAGCTCACAATAACACCTAAAAAGAAATCTTCTCATTGGGCAAATAGGCAACCATATAGTCCTCAAGTCTTTAGGCTATATATAATGCTCAGGAAATGAGAGAGAAAAGGGATGATAGTATTTTAAAATAATAGGTATTATTAAAAGTTGATCATCTGAATGTGTCAGATATGTAATTAGTATGTAATTATAATCTCTGCTTTCCAGTAGTTTGCAATTTAGAGATAAAACTTCGTGTTTTTCTGAGTAGAAAGCCTTATACCTGGAAGTGTTACCAAGAGACAAAAGCTGAGACTCCTGTATAGAAATTGTTCTCTTCTGAATAATTTACTTGTTAATTGTCAGCATACTAGAGTATTATAGAAATCAGTTTCTGTCTTCCATAGGAAGAAATGAAGATTTTAATGAAATCAGGCTAGTGGGCAAATTCTTTTTTTTTTTTTTCTGATTGGATGGTATCCCTTGGAAGTAGGATTATATATAATCATATAAGGGCAATACTAATTGGGTTGTGATTTTACCGCCTAAGGAGGAATTTCTTTTATCAGATATTTGTCTGGTTGTTTCAGGTAGCTAAACTTGTTTGTTGTTTGTTGTCAGAGGGTTTTTACTTGGTGACTTTGTGGGTATTAGGCATAATCTTAGGTGCTTGCCATAGCTGACTCTCAGAGTTTCATTTTTAACAGAGACCTCAATAACTAGGAATTAGAAATCAATTTATTGGACTTTGCTAGGAATAAAGCTTGTAAAGAATTATGTCACTTAAATCCAACATAATTGTAAATCCTAATATGGTCCTTCCACAAAATCATCATTCTTATAGAAATAAGAATTAAGAACATAATATGAAATACTATTACTGGTTTCAGCTAGCCAACCCTGCAGCCCATCTTTTGGAGGGACAGTTTAGATCACAATTCAATGTAAGAGATCTTGGTATAGCACAGGCACCTGGATTTTTTTTTTCACTTTTAATTTTTTAATTTTTTTTTTAAATACCAAAAAACACCAAACAAATGCAAACATTTGTAATTTTTTTATCATTCTGTTCTACATATATAATCAGTAATTCACAATATCATCACATAGTTGCATATTCATCATCATGATCATTTCTTGGAACATTTGAATCTATTCAAAAAATGAAGTAAAAGGAAAACAAAAAAAATTCATATATACCATACCCCTCCCCCTCCCCCTCACCAATCACCAGCATTTCGCTCTAAATTTATTTTAACATTTGTTCCCCCTATTATTCATCTTTATTCCATATGTTTTATTCGTCTGTTGAGAAGGTAAATAAAAGGAGCATCAGACACAAGGTTTTCACAATCACACAGTCACATTGTGAAAGCTCTATCATTATACAATCATCTTCAAGAAACATGGCTACTGAAACACAGCTCCACATTTTCAGGCAGCTCCCTCCAGCCTCTCCATTACATCTTTACTAACAAGGTGATATCTATTTAATGCGTGAGAATAACCTCCAGGATAACCTCTTGACTCTGTTTGGAATCTTTCAGCCATTGACTGAGAGATTTTGTCTCGTTTCACTCTTCCCCCTTTTGGTCAAGAAGGTTTTCTCAATCCCCTGATGCTGAGTCTCAGCTCATTCCAGGGTATCTGTCCCACGTTGCCAGGAAGGTCCACACTCCTGGGAGTCATGTCCCACTTAGACAGGGGGAGGGCAGTGAGTTTGCTTGTTGTGTTGGCTGGAGAGAGAGGCCACATCTGAGCAACGAAAGAGGTTCTCTTGGGGGTGACTCTTAGGCCTAATTTTAAGTAGGCTTGACCTATCCTTTGTGGGGTTAAGTTTCATATGAACAAAGCCCAAGATTGGGGGCTCAGCCTATAGCTTTGATCGTCCACACAAAGCACCTGGATTTTGATACAAAAATGTTCTTTAGTGTGTTTTATTTTAACGAAAAAACAGAAGCAGTATAAATGTTCAATAGTTAGGAATGCATTTAAAAAATAGTAGTATATTCATTTAGTGAGCCACCTTATAGCCATTGAAAATTACATAGGGGTGGGCCATGGTGATTCGGCAGGTAGACTTCTTGCCTGCCATGCTAGAGACCTGGTTCAATTCCCAGTACCTGCCCATGCAAAAAAAAAAAAAAAAAAAAAAATTACATAGACATATATATATAAATTTTTAAAAGTGTTAATGCTGTATTAAATGAAAAAATAAAAAATAGCGTCTATGGGGTCACATTTTTGTAAATGGGAAAGGAAGTGTGTGAGTGGGTATGTAGTGAAGGACCTGAAAGAAAAGACATTGTCGTTAACTCAGTAGCTCCATGGTGGTCTTGTGATTTTTATTTTCTATTTTCTGTTTTCTGTGTTGTGCAACCTTATAAATTATATGTCACTTTTGTAGTTAGAGCTCCAAAAAAGGTAATTTTTTAAATAACCATGTGTCTTGCCTTTAATAGAGTTGGAATAGAAGCAGTGACCTGGGTTTGCTGGGCTGGAACAAATTTCCCAACTCCCAAACAGTCCAGAATTTTTATAGTAGAGTCTTGATTGTTTAGGCAATATATTGAGCTCAACCACAACCCCAGCTCTTGCACAACAGGATGCAGGTGAGCAGGCAACTAGCTTTTAGAGATAAGCTAGAAATAGTGCCTGATTCTCCCGTCCCAAATGAGTACAGCTTCTTCTTACTTCAGGGCCTCTGACCATTTTGTTTACATTTTCCCTTCCTCCCTTCCTTCCTTTCTTCTTTCTTTCCTTTTTTAAGTTTTTTATTATGTGTTCATTTTAGGAAAAAATTAACATACCTTGAATTATGTTATATATGTTTTTAAAAGCTTATTCATTCAACACCATAGCATAAATAGCTTTCCATTTAATGACTATCCTTCTAGTCCATCTTTTTCTTTTTTTTTTAAATAACTTTTATATAGTTCTCCACGTTAAAGATGGCATTGTGTCTGCTACAGTAGCTTGGAGGACTGGAGGATTGGTGCGATCAATGAAAGAAGGGTTGTTTTTGTTGGGGTGAGTAGATACTAGGTAGTCCAGGATATATATATTCATTTTAAAATATACCTGTTGAGGCTAGAATTCTAAAGCTATTTTTAGCTCCAGGAATGAATATCTTCCTTCTCCATTGAAATCAAACTCTGGTTCTGGCACAGCAGTACCGAGAGAGTTCCAGATTTCCTGGCAAGTTAGCTTCCCATCCACATCCTACCCAGCCTTATGGAATAAATCCTGAAGATCTTTAATGCCAGAAATTCCAGGTGGAGAGATAGGTCTTAGCTGGGTAGTTTTCTCAGTTTGGTCTCCAAGAGATTGTGAATCCTGGGCCAGAGCCCTCCAGTCACTCCCACCCAAGCGTGGAACAGCCCAAATCCTCTGACAGCTGGAAATTGGAGCCCAAGGGAAACTAAAACTCAAATGGGTGAAAGAAATCACATAGAGATAGCCAGGGAGTTGGTGATACAAATGGGTAAGACCCTGGCATGGAGCATCAATTAGTTAAGCTGGAAAAGAGGCAACCTCTTACCTCCCAAAGAAGTAAAAAAAGCCAAATCAAGAATGAGAGATTCTCAGCCCTGATAATAGGTAATATTTTTAAGAGTGTTTCAGGAGCTTGCGGAGGCCTCACAGGTGTTTTGGATATCTGGGGCTAGGAAAAGGAAAAGAAACTTGTTCTTGAATGGGGGGAAGGGTAGAAGTGCAGAGTGAGACAGTGGAAACAAGTTTGTCTCCCTGCCAGGAGATGTGGCAGTAGGAGGGACCTCCCAGCCACTGCAACCCCGACACAACCCTAGGCCCCAAGGAAATGCCAGGTCTTAGAAAGTCAGAATGATAATCACCATCCTCCAGTTTCCCAACCAGAGTTTGAAGGGACCTGAGAATGAAGAACTAGAACTAGGCTCTGGGGACTGCTGTCTGGGCTCAGCCCACCTGAAGAGCTCCCTCCCAGAGTTTGAAGGGTTCTGACACGGACAACTTTCAGCAGCTCATACATGCCACCCCCACTCTATCTGCTACTCGGCCCTGGCTCCTGCTCTGGCTGCGGCTGTTCTTCATGTACCGATAGCGACATCCATGGACTTCAGACCTGGGCCATTCTTCCAGCCCCAGCTCACTTTCCTCTTGGAAGGAAAGCCTTCTGCATTCTCCATTGTTTTTAAAGTTCTAAAGTACTATTGATAGTTCACTGTGTGGCTGTACCCAATCCCTATGGTATTCCTCTTTTAAAAATGTGGCACTGTAGTTAAAACTATTCACTCATCATTATTTCCTTAGAATAAATTCCTGAAATTGGAATTAAAAATTATACACCTTTTTAGAATTTTAAACATATCATCTGACCGTTTTCTTTTGTGTCTCTTGGTCTTGGCTCCCTCCTCTATTTCCTTCCTCCTCTTACTTCTCCATTTGGGATAGGCAATGGATTCCTCTGCTTTGATTTCCATTATCTTTCCTTTCCCCAACTTTCAGGCCCATGAGCAGGTTTACACTGCCCACCTGCCCTTTCCTGACTGCAGCATGGTTTGTCTTTTTGTCTGTATGATTTGCCTCAGATTTGTTTTTTTCTCCATTACAGTCCAATCTAAAATTCCTTGCATTTTAGAAACTATGAAATCCACTATCCCCCCTTTTTTAAACCATCATGACTTTTCTGTATATGTGCATTTACATGTGTATGCACACACAAACATGCATACAGAGATGTACTCACTAATCTTATAATCTTCCTAGGCAGCAGCCCTTGCTTTCTTTTTTATTTTCTCCTAGAATGTAAGCTGCAGAGAACCATTGAGCCATAAGCTTACCTTGCCATGCTGCTAGTTACTGGCAGGGATCCCAGTAGGTTAATGTGAAGCAGCCCTGCTCTGGGAAATGTTTCAAGAGCTGCATGAAGCCTTGGCTCTGTGTCATAGGACTTGAGGAGAGAGTCTGTGGTAGCTTATCTGTACTTTGTCCCTTCCCATGAAGAAGCAAGAAGACTCTGTCCTTCACATGGTAGTTTCCTGGGCCCACTACAGACTTGACTGTTCCATTTCCTCATTCCTTGTGTCAGGTGTTTTTCATCCAGTGCAAAAGCCTTTCTTGCATCCTGCAAAACTAAACAAACATCAGAATAATAGCAATACTGTTGGCTCTATTTGGTAAGTGCCAAACTATTCTGTGTGTGCTGGTTTGAAAGGAAGTATGCCCCCTAAGAAAAGCCATGTTGTAATATAAATCCCATTTCATAAAGGTAGAATAATCCCTATTCAATACTGTATATTTGAAACTGTAATGAGATCATCTCCCTGGTTGATGTGATTTAGTCAAGAGTGGTTGTTAAGCTGGATTAGGTGATGACATGTCTCCACCCATTTGAGTGGGTCTTGATTAGTTTCTGAAGTCCTATAAAAGAGGAAACATTTTGAATAATGAGAGATTCAGAGAGAGCAACACTACAAAGCAGAGAGTCCACCAGCCAGCGACCTTTTAGATGAAGAAGGAAGACGCCTCCTGGGGAGCTTCATGAAATAGGAAGCCAGGAGAGAAATCTAGCAGGTGACGCCGTGTTCGCCATGTGCTCTTCCAGCCAAGAGAGAAACCCTGACTGTGTTCGCCATGTGCCTTCTCACTTGAAAGAGAAACCCTGAACTTCATCGGCCTTCTTGAACCAAGGTATCTTTCCCTGGATGCCTTTGATTGGACATTTCTTTAGACTTGTTTTAATTGGGACATTTTCTCGGCCTTAGAACTGTAAACTAGCAACTCATTGAATTCCCCTTTTTAAAAGCCATTCCGTTTCTGGTATATTGCATTCTGGCAGCTAGCAAACTAGAACACTGTGCCACACCCTACGCTAGGCATTTTTAAAACATTATTTTATTAGATCTCTTAGCAACTCTATGAAGTAGATAATCTATTTAAGTTTTTTAGGTGAGAAACAAGAGTCAAAAAGGTTGAGTGACTTGCACAATATCACAGAGCTATTAGGTACCTGATCTAGAATTCAAGATTATATTTCTGTCCAACTCCAAAACTGGAGAGGTTGGATGTGAGACTTTCTTGGACATGAATAGGTGTAATTTTTTTCTCCTCTCCTATTCTGAATTACAGAAATGGAGCTCTGTCTTAAAAAAGTAGACTAAAAGAACCTCAGGATTTTAACCAGCCCTCAGATTCCATGGGAGAAATGCGCATCTTTCCAGGTCACGGGTCACAGTTTGCTCTTACACTCTTATCAGTCTCACTGTCCTGTATGTCCAGAGCAGATTCTCTATAGAGCTTTTTTTTTTTTTTTGATAAAACAACATACAAACATTCTTAACATGCGAACATTTCCATACATGGTATACAATCAGTGGCTCACAATATTATCACATAGTTGTGTATTCATCAGCATGATCATTGTTTTGAACATTTGCATCACTCCAGAAAAAGAAATAAAAAGAAAAAACTCATACATACCATACCCCTTATCCTTCCCTCTCATTGAACACTAGTATTTCCATCTACCCAATTTATTTTAACCTTTGTTCCCCCATTATTTGTTTACTTTTATCCATATTTTTTACTCATCTGTCCATGAGTAAAAAATAGATAAAAGGAACATCAGACATGAGGTTTTCACAATCACACAGTCACACTGTAAAAGCTATATTGCTATACAATCATCTTCAAGAAACAAAGTTACTGGACCATTGCTTTACAGTTTCAGATACTGCATTCTAGCCACTCCAATTAACTAAAAAGGGGATATCTATATAATGCATAAGAATAACCTCCAGTTTATCTTCTTGACTCTGTTTGAAGTCTCTCAGCCATTGACACTTTATTTTTTCTTGTTTCTCTCTTCCCCCTTTTGATCAAGAAGGTTTTCTCAATCCCTTGATGCTGGGTCCCATCTCATCCCTGGATTTCTGTCCCTTTTAGAGCACTGCTTCTTAAACTTCATGTGCCTAGAGATCTTGATAATTCTAGATTCTGGTTCATTAGGTCTGTGGGTTGAGGCTTGAGATTCTGTGTTTCTAACAAGCTCCTAGATTCTTCTTTGCATGGCAAGAATCTAGATAAGTGATTGTTAAACCTGGGCAGTCATCAGATTTATCTGGAGATCTTTGAAAAAGTCTCAGTTTTGCTGTCTTCAAGCTCAGGAATTTCTGATGGCGGCGGATTCTAGGGTAGGGCCTGAGAATTTTTTTTTTTTTTTAGCTTTTTGTTTTGTTTTGTTTTTAACATGGGCAGGCACCGGGAATCGAACCCGGGTCCTTGGGCATGGCAGGCAAGCATTCTTACCTGCTGAGCCACCGTGGCCCGCCCGAGAATTTTTTGTTTATAGTTTTTTGAAAAAGAAAATTTCCCCTGGTTATTGTGATGATGAATTTGGGAATCACTGGTCTAGAAGCCAACATGTTATGAACTCATGATCCCACACAACACAGATGCTGAAGTGGGTAATTTTGCTTCAGTAAACATGCATTGACTGCTGCCTTCATTAGAGATCATTTGTTTATTAGGGTAAAAAAGCTATTAAGGGCTAAGAAGAGCTAATTTACAAACGTCTAGAGCAGGAAGTATCCCTGGATCTCAGAAAGAATTGGAACCAGAAATTGCAAAGCCACTGGGAACCAAGAATATCCAAAGGAGGAAGCAAATATGTTTTCTCTCTTTTGTTTTCTTTTCTCTAAAGACTGGCTTTGGGAGAGAATGACCTCTCAGGCAATTTAGTCTAGTACCACTCCCCGGTTCAACTTTGCTGAGAGAATTTGAATGGCCCAGTCCGATCTTGTTTAGAACTGGTTCTTCCTAAACCAGGAGGCTACCCCAGACTATGCTATGATCTGGAGGCCTGGGTTTATATCAGATAGACTAACTATAAGGCCCTACCCTGAGTGCAGAAGTTTTGAAGGATAGTTCTAAAAGAAGGTGATTGTGGCTAGTTGGGCAGGTCCCCTAAAAAGTGGCTTATGCAAGTGCTTATTTGTAGCTTGGCATTGCTGGGGTGGGATTGTAGAATCATGTAAGATTAATTTCCTGCTCTTTGAACTGGTAGAAAATTATTGGCTTTATGGAGAAGATGGACAAGTAAAGATTTTTAATTAGTGTGATATGGTGTAAGATTTTTGATTTAGAGATACATCTTGGGAGCCTACAAGAGGGACAACAGACATCCATATGTGGCATACAGGGAGTATTCCAAGAGGTCATGTCTGAACTAAATCACGAAAGATAAGTATTTATTGACCAGTAGAGAAAGAATGAACACAAAACAGAATGGGTATGTGTTAATTATATATTCTTGAAGATTTTTGTGTGCATGTAATAACTAAGCAGTTATTTCTAGAGCATATCATCTGCGACAGGATGAAAGGCAAGAGAGATAGATAAGGTATAAATTGGGAAGGGTCTAGATGTCATTTAGGTGACCTAAACCTTGCGTTTAGGTGAATGGGAGCTACTGGATATATTTTTTTAATTTACTTTTTTATTGTGAAAAATAACATATATAAAAAAAAGCAACAAATTTCAAAACACACCCCTTTAATTAGTTACGGAACAGATTTCGTTTGGTATGGGTTACTATTGGGTGTTTTTAAATTAGGGACTGACATGGGAAGATTTGTTTTGGGAAGATGACTCTGATTTTAGTATGGAGAATAGTTTGAATGGCAGCCTTGCTTGGAGGTTTTAAGAGCAGTTGAAGTTGTTCAAGGAAGAGGTAATGAGAGTAAGGATGGAGAGGAAGAGGTCAACTGTAACAATAGTTAGTAAGTAGATTTGATTGGATAGTGGAAATGAGGGAGAAGGAGAAGTCTAGAATAAAACCCAGACCTGGGTGGCTGGGCTGATGATGGTATTAGGTAAGAAAAGAAAGAGGACACATGAAGAGGAGCAATTTGGAGAGGAAGATAAATTCAGTTTGGGACACCTTGAGTTTAAGATGTGTGGGGGACGAGTCAGTGATGGTGTCAGTTAGGCAGGGAGTCCACAGCCCTTTAGGGAATTCTCAGGGCCAACATTACAGATTCAGGAGTAGTTGTCCCCCCAGCCACCTCCTTTGTTTCCCCTCAGTCTCTGCCTGGCACTCTTGTTCCAACCATGCCTTTTCTTTTTATGTTTTAAACTTAAGGCTCATCTAATTTCTCCTTCCAGAGATCTCCATCCTGTGAAAAGTGTGGGTTTCATTATCTTTATACAAAAGTTTGGCATAATTTCCTAATATAACTTATGTGGACAGTGTAATTGACCAGCATAAGTATATGGAACCTTGAGTAGTAGGGCATGAGATTTTGTAGGTTTGTAAAGAATGATGCCCCAGTAAATCCCAGAGTGATTTGAACAGTGAATAAAAAAGTATTTGCAAAGTCTCCTTGGAGGAATGGCGAAAAAGGGCGAAAATTCAACTTCCCCATGTGGAGAATTCCTGATATTCTCACAAGCAGTGGGGACAACCAAAGCAATAAGTCGAGCCCTCAATCTTGGGGTTTGTTCATATGAAACTTATCCCCGTAAAGGATAGGCTAAGCATACTTAAAATTAGACCTAAGAGTTGCACCCAGAGAACCTCTTTTGTTGCTCAGATGTGGCCTCTCTCTCTAAGCCAACATGACAGGCAAACTCACTGCCTTTCCCCTCTCTACGTGGGACATGACTCCCAGGGGTGTGGACCTTCCTGGCAACATGAGACAGAAATCCTAGAATGAGCTGGGACTCAGCATCAAGGGATTGAGAAAACCTTCTCTACCAAAAGGGGGAAGAGAAAAATGAAAGTTAAAGTGTCAGTGGCTGAGAGATTTCAGTCAAAGGTTATCCTGGAGGTTATTCTTACGCATTAAATATATATCACCTTTTTAGTTAAGGTATAATGGAGAGGCTGGAGGGAACTGCCTGAAAATGTAGAGCTGTGTTCCAGTAGCCATATTTCTTGAAGATGATTATATAATGATACAGGTTTCACAATGTGACTGTGATTGTGAAAACCTGTCTGATGCTTCTTTTATCTACCTTATGAACAGATGAATAAAACATATGGATTAAAAATAAATAAATAATAGGGGGAACAAATGTTAAAATAAATTGAGTAGATTGAAATGCTAGTGATCAATGAAAGGGAGTGGTTAGGGGTATAGAAAAAAGTAAGGGAAACAAAGGCTAATGTACATTGGGTAAATGGAAATACTAGCAGTCAATGAGAGGGAAGGGTAAGGGGTATGTGTTCTAGTTTGCCAGCTGCCGGAATGCAATATATCAGAAATGGAATGGCTTTTAAAAAGGGGAGTTTAATAAGTTGCTAGTTTATAGTTCTGAGGCCAAGAAAATGTCCCGATTAAAGCGAGTCTATAGAAATGTCCAATCTAGGGCATCCAGGGAGAAATACCTTGGTTCAAGAAGGCCAGTGAAGTTCAGGGTTTCTCTCTCAAGTGGAAAGGCACATGGCGAACATGGTCAAGGTTTCTCGGCTGGAAGGGCATGGCAAAACATGGCAAACATGGCATCATCTGGTAGCTTTCTCTCTTGGCTTCCTGTTTCACGAAGCTCCTCAGGAGGCATTTTCCTTCTTCATCGCCAAAGATCACTGGCTGGTGGACTCTGTTTCTGGTGGCTATGTCATTCTCTGCTCTCTCAGAATCTCCTGGCTTCCTCTCTTGTTCTCTTTTATAGGAGTCCAGTAAACTAATCAGGACCCACCCAAATGGGCTGAATCATGTCTCCACCTAATCCATTTTAACAACCACTCTTGATTGAGTCACATCTCTTGGGAGATGGTTTAATTAGTTTCAAGCATACAGTACTGAAAAGGAATTAGAAGAAATGGCTGCCTTTATAAAATGGGATTAGGATTAAAACATGGCTTTTCTAGGGTACATACATCCTTTCAAACTGGCACAGTATGTATGAATTTTTTTTCTTATTTCTTTTTCTGAATTGATGCAAATGTTCTAAGAAATGATCATGATGTTGAATATACAGCTATGTGTTGATATTGTGAGTTATTGATTATATACCTAGAATGAACGATCACATGGTAAGAATGTTTGTGTTTGTATGTTGTTATGTTTAAAAAATTTTTTTAAAAGTTTGGCACATTTTGGCTTCAGCAAAAGAATTGCTGACAGGGTTTTAAATTAACTTCCTAAGCTATAATGTATAGGAGGGGAGAGATTATTCCCCTCTTGTTCATAGTCATTCTTAGCACCTAACACAGTATTTTGCATCTGATTGGTGCTGAAAGAATGAGTGAATGAAGTAATGAACCATTGCATTCACAGAAAGAATTTAATATCAGATCCTCCAAAACTGATCTTTTTCATAAAACATTACTCTCTCTCTCTGGGTGGGTGAGAAGGACTTAGGCTTAGGTTGATACAGAGATGAAAAAGAGCATTTCAAGTGTTTTCTTATTCCATAAAGCATGTGTGATAACCTCGTGAGCAAAGACATGAGGACACCGAACAGATTTGTGTATGTGCTAGAGATAACTGCTTAGATATTACTAACTCTTACTTTATTACTTGTCTCTCATTATACCTGGTAATATTTATAGATATGTTTAATAGTGGTTGTGATGTGTTCGGGGGAATTGTGTTTTGTTTGCAAGTTTCTATGCATAGTTAAATGAGCATTAGATATATAAAATATCCCCACACTGACAGAAAACTTTGTTTTAATCTAGATTCTTTTTAGTCATTGGTCCAGTGCGAGGTCTCTTTGAAGCCTTCTGTGACTCTCCAAGTATTCATTGCTTCCTAATCTGTGTTCATGTAGTGTATCATACCTACCTCTAATGTTATGTTTACTTATTTTTGTTTCACTTTCCTGGTAGCCCTGGTCATGCCTTTATTAATTCCCAGGGTCTAGCATGTAGTAGATATAGTAAACTTTCATTAAATGTTTGATGGATAAAGTAAATGGATGGTTGTACTCAGGGTCAGGCACATTAACCAGAAACTGTGTTCAGCTTCTGTGTCCCTTTTATATTTTAGCTGTTTGTAGTGGATGTCCAGACAAGCCAGATCACCAAGATTCCCATTCTGAAAGACCGGGAACCTGGAGGGATGATGACCCAACAGGGCTGTGGTATCCATGCCATCGAGCTGAATCCCTCCAGAACACTGCTAGCCACTGGAGGAGACAACCCCAACAGTCTTGCCATCTACCGTCTGCCTACACTTGATCCTGTGTGTGTAGGCGATGTAAGTTTTACTAGTAGTTGTAGTTTAAATGGTCATGTTTTTAAGTGGGGCACTGTTAATATAGACTTTTCCTCCAGAAGCGTGCCTGAGAGGGGCTAGTTTCCTCTAGATTTCTACTGACTCGTGGGACATGAGGGTGAGGTGCAGGCATGGGAGTGTCAGAATGGGGACTGGAACAGTGAACCCTAAGTTAAACTGTGAACTATAATTAATAATACAGTTATAAAGATCTGCTATTATCTATTGTAACAAATGTTCCACACCAGTGCAAGGTGTTAATAGGGTGGTATCTGGGAATCTTTTATTTTATGCATGATGGTTTATAAATGCTTGACTTCTCTAATAAAGTGGGGGTGGGCAGAGAGTGGGGCCTGGGCCCCCCATAGGGAATATTAGGTATGTTGATAGAGGATATACATTTGTTAAAGGAGCCAACAGCACATTTCAGAAGTCGACAGTGATGAATTGGTGTTCAAATTCACAGTGGCCACATTACTCCTATTGCCCATAGTCAGAGAACAAATTTATTAAATAATTTATTCAGCAACTATTTCTTGAGCCTCCGATAGCAAGACATTTTTCTATTCACTAGGGATACAGCAGTGAATGAAACAGATAAAACCCCTGCCTTCCTAAAACCTGCATTTAGTGGAGGAAGGCAGTAAAATATAATCCAATAAATATATACCAATAGGATATCAGAGGGTAGTCAGTGCCATGGAGAAGAGTAAGGCAGGATAAAGGGATAGGGAGTTCTGGTGGAAGATGCTGTTTCAGAGGGTAGTCAGGGAAGGTTTTGTTGATAAGATGCCATTTGAACAGAGAGACTTAAAGAAAATGATAGTACAAGCTGTGTAGATGTTTGGGGGGAAGGAAGTTGCATACAGAAGGAACAGCTAGGAGGCTGATGATATCCAAGGTCTCAGGGAGCAAGTGGAAGAGTGAGAGGACGTGATGAGGTCAGAGGAGTGGGAAATGGGTGTGTGCATATAGGTGCCCCAAATAAGATACACAAAGGTGGAAGGTGAGCTGGGTATCCACTAGGCCTGTTAATTCATAAGAGTTCCAATTTCATTCCAGCTTTGAGCTCTTCATTAGCAGAAGCTAAAGATTTGTAGAGTCTTGCCCTATTGGATGAGAGCAATGGTGTCTGGTTTTTGCAAAGATAGTTTCAGATGGACTTTCATGCTTTTCAGGAAAATGTGTTGCAATTCTTATTTCACTAATTTTTCATTTCCTTTTTTTTTCTCTCTTTCTCTCTCCATATCTATCACTCCCTCTTCTCCAAGGATGGACACAAGGACTGGATCTTTTCCATTGCATGGATCAATGACACTATGGCAGTGTCTGGTAAAGTTGCCCTTTTGTAGGGAGCTTTTGGTGAGGTGGGAAGGGAGGGAGAACTTAAGGTTGAACTGAGATAGTGTGATTGGAGATAGCCCAGAAAGCAGAAGGACCACCGTCCAGGGGCAAAGTCTTGTTTCCAGTCTTGGCTGTTTCCCTGAGTTACTATGTGATTTTAAACGAGGCATTTCTCCTGATCTGGAAAGTGGAGGTACTGGTATAATTTATTTATTCTTACTTTCTCTTACTCCACAAAGCATTTGTGATAGTACATAAAGTTTTTGTGGTGCTGCATTGAATAATGGCTGTGAAAGTGTTTTGGAAAAGTTTATGTACTCTCCAAAGTATTTGGAGCAGTATCATTTTCTGTACAACTATGTAGCATTTATCTATTTGATGATGAAAGCTGTACAAGACTGGGTGAATTTCTTTACTGTTAACAACATTGAGACAAAAGATATGGATAAATGAGTACAGAGAAGACAACCTAGAGGTACACACATGTTTTCTGGGTCCCCACCACAGCCTAGAAAGTAGGTTCACAGAAATCCTAGAATGAGCTGGAACTCGGCATCAAGAGATTGAGAAAACCTTCTTGACTAAAGGGGGAAAGAGAGAAATGAGACAAAATAAAGTGTCAATGGCTAAGAGATTTCAAACAGAGTTATGACATATTATATAGATATCACCTTTTTAGTTAAGGTATATTGGAGAAGCTGAAGGGAAGTACCTGAAAATGTAGAGCTGTGTTCCAGTAGCCATGTTTCTTGAAGATGATTGTATAATGATATAACTTTCACAGTGTGACTGTGTGATTGTGAAAACCTTGTGTCTTATGCTCCTTTTATCTACCTTATGGACAGTTGAATAAAACATATGGATTAAAAATAAATAAATAATGGGGAACAAATGTTAAAATAAATTTAGTTGATTGAAATGCTGGTGATCAATGAAAGGGAGTGGTAAGGGATATAGGAAAAAAATAGGGGAAACAAAGGCTAAAATATATTGGGGAAATGGAAATACAAGCAGTCAATGAGAGGGAGCGGTAAGGGGTATGGTATATATGAGTTTTTTTCTTTTTATTTCTTTCTGAATTGATGCAAATGTTCTAAGAAATGATCGTGGTGATGAATATACAACTATGTGATGATACTGTGAGTTATTGATTACATACCAAGAATGGAATGATCATATGGTAAGAATGTTCCGGTTTGTATGTTGTTATGTTTAAAAAAGAGAGAGTAGACTCAGAGTACTAAACAGCTTCACTGGGTACCCATGTATAAAAAATACACCCCCCCATTCCAGATTGCCAAGTGAGAATAATCATAATAGTTATTCAACTAAATATTTCATGTTATCTCATGTAATCATCAGAAAAATACTAGGTTTGCACTATTAGTCTCATTACATCACAGATGAAGAAATTTACACTCACAGACATTGTAACTTGCCATAAGCCACGCAAATACTGAGAGATGGAGTTAGGATTTGAATCCAGATCGATCATCAGATTTCAAAACCCAAGCTTTGGGTGGGCCATGGTGGCTCACTGGCAGAGTTCTCGCCTGCCATGCTGGAGACCTGGGTTCTATTCCCGGTGCCTGCCCATGTAAAAACAAAACAAAACAAAAAAAAAAACAAGCTTAAAACTTCTGTTTGTAAAGCTAAAATAAATAATATTTTGGATTTTAGCATAGCAATAGAAAACAACCAGAAGGGAAAATAAATATAATAAAGAAGCATAGCAGAACGAGTTCAGAAGCTTTTAGATTCCTTCTTTCTCCAAGGAATGTGAGATCCTTTAATGGCAGAGGCTGTCATGTCACTTTTATGGGAATTGTCCTCATTGACCAACCTGTACTGTATTTGGTTTTTGGAAACCAGAACTTGGCTTTATTTTGAGAACCTTGCACTGTCTCTCAGATACCCTGCCAGCATCCTATGTTTTTAGTCTGACAGCTCTCAAATCTTTATTTCCTTAAAATGCTTACAGGATCTTAAGAGATTTGGCTCTGATATTAGAGACCTGAATGTGAATTCTGGCCCTGCGATTATTAGCACTGTGACATTGGGAAAGTTACTTAATGTTTTTGAGACTTTTTTTTCCTCATCTTTAACATGGGGTAACAATTGTATATACCTCAGAGAGTCATTGGGAAGACTGAATGAGATACTGCCATATTGAAATGCACAGTCCTTGTTAACTGTTTTTGATGTTCAGACTTGAGGAACATTAGCCCCTGAACATTCCACCTCAAAATCGGTATATTCAAATTCATCATTTCTCTCTAAAAGTTGACCTTCTCCTTCTACTGACCTGTATTATGAATGGTCTCACCTTCCCCCCAGGTGCATAGGCCAGAAAAGTAAGCCTCATGTTAGTACTTTGAGTATATAACCCTTATATATTATAGGTTGTGAAGCCATGTTATTATTTTCTAAAATGGCTCCTAAGTCTGTCAGTTTATTTTCTATCTGTACTCCTTGAGTGCTTATTATCTCTCTTGGATTACCCCAAGGAAGACGTCTTGTATCCTTCCATCCAATCTTTTTTATTTTTTTTTTCATTTTGAAATACTTTCAAACTTAAGGATAGTTGCAAAAATAATACAACTCCATACAAAGACTGCTAACATAGCCACCCCACCCCTAAGATCCCCCAGTTTTTTTGTATGTGTATTCATCATCATGATCATTTCTTAGAACATCTGCATCAGTTCAGAAAAAGCAATAAAAAGAAAACAGAAAAAATTCATACATATCATACCCCTTACCCCTCCCCTTCACCGACCACCAACATTTCAATCTACTAAATTTATTTTAGCATTTGTTCCCCTTATTATTTATTTATTTTTAAACCATATGTTTTACTTGTCCGTCGATAAGGTAGACAAAAGAAGCATCAGACACAAGGCTCTCACAACCACCAGTGTTCTAGTTTGCTAGCTGCGGGAATGCAATATACCAGAAACGGAATGGCTTTTAACAAGGGGAATTTAATGAGTTGCTAGTGTACAGTTCTAAGGCCAAGAATTAAAACAAGTTTATAGAAAAGTCCAATCAAAGGCATCCAGGGAAAGATACCTCGGTTCAAGAAGGCCGATGAAGTTCAGGGTTTCTCTCTCATCCGGAAAGGCACATGGTGAACACAGTCAGGGCTTCTCTCTCAGCTGGAAGGGCACATGGCAAATACGGCGTCATCTGCTAACTTTCTCTCCTGGCTTCTGGTTTCATGAAGCTCCCCGGGAGGCGTTTTTCTTCTTCATCTCCAAAGGCCGCTGGCTGGTGGACTCTCTGCTTCGTAGTATTGCTCTCTCTGAATCTCTCATTCTCCAAAATGTTTCCTCTTTTATAGAACTCCAATAAACCAATCAAGACCCACTCAAATGGGTGGTAACATGTCATCCCCTAATCCAGTTTAACAACCATTCTTAACTAAATCACATCAACCAGGGAGATGATCTCATTACAGTTTCAAACATACAGTATTGACTAGAGATTATTCTACCTTTATGAAATGGGATTTATATTAAAACATGACTTTTCTTAGGGGGCATACTTCCTTTCAAACCAGCACAACCAGTTACACTGCAACAGCCATATCATCATATGATTATCTTCGAGAAACATGGCCCCGGGAGCACAGCTCCACATTTTCAGGCAATTCCCTCCAACCTCTTCATTATACCTTAACTACACAGGTGATATCTATTTAATGTGTAAGAATAACCTCCAGGATAACCTCTCTACTCTGGAATCTCTCAGCCATTAACACTTTATTTTGTCTCATTTCTCTTTTCCCCCTTTTGGTCAAGAAGATTTCCTCAATCCCTTGATACTGAGTCTCAGCTCATTCTAGGATTTCTGTCCTATGTTGCCAGGAAGGTCCACACCCCTGAGTGTCATGTCCCACGTAGAGAGGAAGAGGGCAGTGAGTTTGCTTGCTCTGTAGGCCGAGAGAGAGAGAGGCCACATCTGAGCAACAGAAGAGGTTCTCTTGGTGACTCTTAGGCCTAATTTTAAGTAGGCTTGACCTATCCTTTGTGGGGTTAAGTTTCATATGAACAAACCCCAAGATTGGAGGCTCGGCCTATTGCTTTGGCTGTCCCCACGCCTGTGAGAATATCAAGAATTCTCCACTTGGGGAAGTTGAATTTTCCTCCTTTCTCACCATTTCCCTTAGGGGACTCTGCAAATACTTCCCTATTGACTGTTCAAATCGCTCTGGGATTTATCTGGGCATTACTCTGGACAAACCTACAAAATTTCATGCCCTACTCAAGGTTCCAAGTACTGTGGTGTTCGATTAAACTGTCCACATATTAGGAAATGCACTAGTCAGAATATGAATTTTGTACCGAATAAACATTTTTGCTTGTCTCACACATTAAAATTTTAAAATATTAATTACCATCTATTTTCAACACCCTGCATTATTGACATTCCTTTGTTCTTCCTCATGCAGAAACATTTTTAAATTTTCACATTTAGTCACTATCATCACACACTTGATGCATTCCTAGATTATAACATCTCAGTCTTTATTGTCTATCTTTCCTTCTGATTTCATTTGTGCCCCCAGGGCTCCTCCCTCTATCATTCTCACATTCAGCTTCATTCAGTGTTCTAACATCATTGTATTACAGTTAGGTAGTATTCTGCTATCCATTTCTGAATTTTTACAATCAGTCCTGTTGCACAATCTATATCCCTTCAGCTCAAATTACCCAATATCTACCCTATTTCTATCTCCTGATGGTCTCTGTTACCAACTGAAATTCTCCAAGTTCATTCGCTAATATCAGTTCATATCAGTGAGACCATACAGTAGTTGTCCTTTTGTTTCTGGCTAATCTCACTCAGCATAATGTCCTTAAGGTCCATCCATGTTGTTACATGTTTCATGACTTTATTCCGTCTTAAAACTGCATAATATTCCATCATATGTATATACCACAGCATGCTTAGCCATTCATCTGTTGATGGATATTTGGGCTGTTTCCATCTCTTGGCAATGCTGCTATAAACATTGGTGTGCAAACGTCTGTTTGTGTTCTTGCCCTCGTGTCCTCTGAGTAGATAGATTCCCCAATTTTAACATTTTGCCACATTTGCCAAATCAGTCAGTCAATCTATCTGTCAATCCATTTTCTGAACACTAGAGTGTAGGTTATATATATCTTGCTCCTTGAATTCTTATTACGGCCATGTACATTTCCTGAGAACAGGGTTATTCACTTATATAATCACCTCAACTGCAGTTATTTAATTTCAAGAAATTTAACATTGATGTAAAGCTTACAGTCTCTATCTGAATTTTTCATGTGTCCCATTATGTTCCTTCAAGCCTTTCTCCTCCCTTGTTACATTCCATCTAGAAGCATGTATTGCCATTAATTGACATAGTCTCTTTAGTTGCTTCTTTTTCTTTTTCTTTTTAATTGTGGGAAAATAGATACAACGTAAACTTTCCCATCTCAGCCACTCCTAGCATACCTATTCTAGTTTGCCAGCTGCCAGAATGTAATATACCAGAAATGGAAAGGCTTTTAAAAAGAGGAATTTAGTAAGTTGCTAGTTTATAATTATAAGGCCAAGGAAATGTCCCAATTAAAGCAAGTCTATAAAAATGTCCAAATTAAGGCACCAACAAGAGGTTACCTTGTTCAGGGTTTCTCTCTCAGCTGGAAGGGCACGTGGTGAAGTCTCTCAGCTTTCTGTCCTGGCTTCTTGTTTCATAGACTTTCCTTGTGGGTTTTCCTTCTTCATCTCCAAATGTTTCTGACAGTGTGGGCTCTCTGCCTCGTGGCTCTGCTTGGCTCTGCTGTCGATTTCTGTGACTTTCTCGTGACTCTAAAAAAGGGACCCTCTCCAAAATGTTTCCTCTTTTAAAGGATTCCAGTAAGCAACCCCACCTTCAATGGATAGAGACATACTTCCATGGAAATCATCTAATGAAAAGCTACCACCCATAATTGGGTGGGTCACATCTCCATGGGAGCAATCAAAAAGCTCCCAGCCAGCAATATTAAATGAGGATTAAAGGGCATGGCTTTCCGGGGGTCCACCAGGTTCAAACCAGCACAATACCATTCGGTGGTTTTACTCACATTCACAGTATTGCAGTACTCCCACCACCCCCCATTATTAAACTCCCCAAAAAAGCAACCCTATACCCATTATATTATGCATTAACTCATTGTGAGATTTATCTTGGGAATGGAAGAGTGGTTCAACAGAAGAAAATCAATCAGTGTAATACACCACAGTAATAAATTAAAGGATAAAAAACATATCATCTTAATTGACACAAAAAAGATATTTTTAAAAAGCCACTTTTATGATAAAAGCACATAAAACTAGGAATAGAAGGTAATTTCCGCTATATAGTAAAGAAAATTTATTTTTAAAACTCACAGCTAAGATCACGTTCCATAGTGAAAGATGGAAAACTTTCCCCTAAAATCAAGAGCAAGACAAGGTGCCTACTTAAACCACTCCTTTTCAAAATTGTACCAGCATTCAAGTCAAAGCAGTTGGGCAAGAAAAAGAAAGTCATTCAAATTAGAAAAGAAGAAGTAAAACCGTCTCTGCTTGCATATGGTGCAATCTTATCTATATAGGATTTATATTTATCTTAAATAGAGAAAATCCCAAGGAATCCACAAAAGGCTACTAGATCTAATAAATTCAGTAAAGTTGCAGGATACAAGATCAACACACAAAGATATAAATGTTCAATAAATACATGAAAAGATACTAAATGTTCAATAAATACATGAATATATATATAAATGTTCAATAAATACATGAAAAGATACTAATCATTAGCCATTAGGGACACGCAAATCTAATCCATAGTGTGATACCACTCCACAGCCACTAGGATGTCTAATATTAAAAAGAAATAGAAAATAACCAGCGTTGTCAAGGATATGGAGAAATTGAAACTCTCATGCTTTGCTAATAAGAATATAAAATGTCATAGCCCCTGTGGAAAAGTTTGGTAGATCCACAAAAAGTTAAACAGAGAATTACCATATGACCCAACAATTCCTCTCTTAAATATGTATCCCAAAGAATTGAAAGCAGAGACTCAGATACTTGTGCACCAATGTTCAGAACAGCATTATTCACAACTGCCAAAAGGTGGGAACAACCCGAGTGTCCATCAAGAGGTAGATGGATATACAAAATATGTTATTTAAAAAAACAGAATATTACTCAGCCAGGAAAAGGATTGAAGTTCTAAAACCTGCTACAACATAGGTGAACCTTGAAAACCTGATGCTAAGTAAAGTAAGCCAGACACTAAAGGACATATATTGTATAATTCCACTTACGTGCAGTATCTAGAATAGACAAATTCAGAGACAAAAAGTAGATTAGGGTGGTTACCATGGCTAAAGGGAGGGAAGAATGGGGAGATATTGCTTAACAGCTACAGAGTTTCTGTTTAGGGTGATGAAAATGTCTTAGAAATAATGATAGTGATCATACAACATTGTGAATATATATCTACATGCTACTTAATTGTACAATTAAAGATGGTTGGTTTGGTAAATTTCATATTATGTTGATTTTACCATAGTTTTTAAAAAGTAATATGTATTTATTGTAAGAAATAATTAAAATAGACTAGTTCATTTCCTAATATAACTTACGTGGACAGCTTAACTGAACACCATAGTACATGGAACGTTGAGTAGGGCATGAGATTTTGTAGATTTGTCCAGAGTGATGCCCCGATAAATCCAGAGTGATTTGAACAGTGAATAAAAAAAGTATTTGCAACATCCCTTTGGGAGAATGGTGAGAAAGAGGGGAAATCCAGCTTCCCCAAGTGGCGAATTCTTGATATTCTTCTACAAGTGGGGACAACCAAAGCAATAGGCTGAGCCCCCAGTCTTGGGGTTTGTACATATGAAACTTAGCCTGCAAGGATAGGCTAAGCCTACTTAAAATTTGGCCTAAGAGTCACCCCCAAAAGAACCTCTTTTGTGGCTCAGATGTGGCCTCTCTCTCTCTCAGCCAACACAACAAGCAAACTCACTGCCCTCCCCCTCTCTACGTGGGGCATGACTCCCAGGGGTGTGGACCTTCTTGGCAATGTGGGACAGAAATCCTAGAATGAGCTGAGACTCAGCATCAAGGGATTGAGAAAACCTTCTTGACCAAAAGGGGGAAGAGCAAATGAGATAAAGTGTCAATGGCTGAGAGATTCCAAACAGAGTTGAGAGGTTATCCTGGAGGTTATTCTCATGCATTAAATAGATATCGCCTTTTTAGTTAAGGTGTAATGGAGAGGCTGGAGGGAAGTACCTGAAAATGTAGAGCTGTGTTCCAGTAGCCATGTTACTTGAAGATGATCGTATAATGATACAGCTTTTGCACTGTGTCTGTGTGATTGTGAAAACCTTGTGTCTGATGCTCCTTTTATCTCTCCCTTCTAGACAGACGAGTAAAACATATGGATTAAAAATAAATAAATAATAGGGGGAACAAATGTTAAAATAAATTGAGTAGATTGAAATGCTAGTGATCAATGAAAGGGAGGGATACGCGGTATGGTATATATGAATTTTTTTCTGTTTTCTTTTTATTTCTTTTTCTGAATTGATGCGAATGTTCTAAGAAATGGTCATGATGATGAATATATATAACTATGTGATGATGTGAGTTATTGATTATATATCAAGAATGGAGTGATCATATGGTAAGAATATGTGTGTTTGTATGTTGTTATGTTTAATTAAAAAATACATTTAAAAAAGATGGTTGATTTGGTAAATTTCATGTTGTATGGATTTTACCATAGTTTTAAAAAGTACTATATATTTATTGTAAGAAATAATTAAAATAAAGATAAACCAAAAGGCAAATAATGCTCATACACAATTTATCCACACAGAAATAACCATTGTTAACATTTCAGATTACATACTGCTGGTTTTTTTCAGTACAGAATTTTTAATTGGTAAAAATGAGATCATATTGAAGGATGGACATATGGATAGATATGTGATGAGGCAAGTTTAATGAAATATTAAGTGTAGATTATAGGTATGGGTGTACAGAAATTCATTGTAAAATCCTTTGAACATTTCAGAATGTTTAAAACTTTTCATAATAAAATTTTGGGGGTAATTGAGATCACACTATACACAAAACAGTCTTTCAGAACACAACTACCTAATCATGTCACCCCAGTGTGCTTAAAATTTTTGAGTGACTTTATGTTTTCAGTAGCAGGAATTAACAGTCTTCCTAGCCAAGCATATAAGTTCCCTTTCCACCTCTCCAACTTTACCTCAAAACTACCATGCATGCAACCTATAATCCAGCATGAGAGACCTTGTGTAGTTCTACATATGTACCCTACTCTTAACCCTTCTGTTGGGTTGTTTTGTTTTTGTTTGTGTGTGAATTTGTTTGTATTGGAATGTAAGACATGAGTTAGGGCATAGCCATCTAGGGAATGTCCATTCTAATCTTCCTGAGATAGTTTTTGAAACTTTTTTCTTGGAGCTGCTCATAGGGCTGACACCCTAAGGTCCACTGCTAACGAGCTCCTCCTTGGAGAGTTTCTTCTTTCTCTTGGAACTCCTGCTGTTGGCTGCCTTTTCAGGATCACTAACTGGTTCCTCTTGGGGAAACTTGTGCAAACAACTTGTGTTGTCTCTTTTAGATCATTACTAATTAGTTGCTCCTTGGATTTTTTCTTCTTGAGTTAGGAGTGAAAAACAGATGGGTTTTCCATTCCATTTTCCTGAGGTACATCCTGGAGCTTTTGCTTTTTCTTCTTTTTGGGTTTCTCACTTGTCTCCTCACCCTGTCTCAGAGTACTACTGCTGTTTTCTGAAGACATGAGAGCAAATGCAGCCGGTGGCTTCTTTCCTTTCTTCAAGCATTCTTCTCCTGTTTCTCCAGCTTTCTGGCAATCTCCACAGCAGCTTCCTCTCCCTGAACCATTGCCTCCTTCGTGACATGCAGATTCTTGCGTGGAATCTGTCCTGTCTCAGAGAAAGACAGCCATTCCTCGACTTCCTCTTGAAGCTTCTCCCCAAATACATTTGTAGGCACCTCAGAGAGAAGCAATCAGTTCATAAGGCAATACTGCATTTGTTTGCTGGGTATCAGGAGATGCGGCCTTTTTCTTGGCAGCTGCTTGGCCAGTGAAAGTGAAGTAGAAAATGAGTCCATACTTTTTTGTCTTAGGTCTCTGGAAGCTTCGTCCCTTTGCTGGGCCCTGGGAATCACTCAGATACTAGGACTGACCATAACCTTTTTGTTTTAAAACCCTGTCTCCCACTCTTATGATGCAAACAAGTGGGTTGATATTTCTTCCAGGTTAGACAAGTTTTACTATGAACCATTCAGGAAATTTTTAACATGGTAAGACACCTTCTGGTCTGAAAGGTGAGTTTACAAATAACTTTCCTTGACAAGAAATTAGAGTAGTTGCCCTAAGAGTCAGATTCAAGGTTTGAAGGTCTAATAGAGAGGCAAGGGAGACTTCTGTATATGGCTTGGGCATCTTTGAGTCCTCCTCCTTCCCTCTCCACAACTAATCCTGATTCCTGTGAAAGTCTCTGTACTCCCTCTTGTTCTCACTCACTCTTTCAAGGTTCTTTTGTTTTTTTTCTTTTCTTATTCTAACAGTTCTAACCTCAGATCCATTCCCAGTTTTTTGAAACTGAAACTAGTGGAGACTTCAGTTGGGGAAACAGGCAACATTTTCTTTAATAACCCTTTGCTCGTTTCAGAAAATTCAAATAATACTGAAGTGTTAATGTTGCAATATTGTGAGCATTTCCCCATGTCATTAAATACCTTTTAAAACATGACTTCTTTTGGTGGTTCTTAATATGGTATTTTATGGCTGTAACTTATGCCTGTTGTTGGAATAGTCAGTTGTTCTGAATAAACATCTTTGTATATGGTTTTTTTTTCCATAATGCTTGCAATAGTGGATTATTCCTTGATGGAAATCATCAGGGGTTTAAGGGTTTTGCTATAGTTTGCTCAGTTAAGCTCTAGAAAAATAGTACCATTTTAGTTTGCCACCAGCAGTGTATCTATCACTTAATTCAAAGAAAACTGTTCTTTATTTTTTAAGTGCTTCATTATTGTTTGTTAAGGAAAATGATTTCTAGTTTTAAGCATTCATTTTATGTAAAACTGTGATTCTTAACATAGGGATTGTGGTCCCTATGAGTCCATGGAAAATCTTCAGGGGTCATATGAATCTCCCTGAAATTGAATGTGAAGTGTGGTGTGGATATGTATTTTTCTAGGGAAAGGAGTCTGAATGTTAATTCTTAAGGTTCTCAAAGGAGTCCAAAACTCAAAAGGTTCAGCCCACTGATTTGGAGCAGAGGTTCCCAAACCCTACTAACAACAGAAATCACCTGTGGATACAAGCCCGCGAAACCTAAGAATTAAATCTGGAAAATTAATGCTCTTTATCAAACTGTGCTTTTGAAAAATCCTATCAGCCTTGTTAAGCTTAAAGGTTATATTTTAATTCCCGGGCCTTTGTTAAATCATCCTCTTAAAGTAGCTATTACAATGCGTATTCCTGTGTGTTGGGGTCAGCCACAACTGTGCTTCAGCACATAAGGATGATATACAAGCAGCTAGACTGAGAAGGTCCATCCTGGCTTCTGGGGGACTATCCCATGGAGGGTTGGTTATGTCTGACATTTGTGGTCTCCCTGCCCTGTAGGCTCACGTGATGGTTCTATGGGACTCTGGGAGGTGACAGAAGATGTGTTGACCAAAAGTGATGCTAGGCACAATGTGTCACGGGTCCCTGTGTATGCCCACATCACTCACAAGGCCTTAAAAGACATCCCCAAGGAGGACACAAACCCTGACAACTGCAAGGTCCGGGCTCTGGCCTTCAACAACAAGAACAAGGTATGAGCTCACCAATGAATCTCTGAAGCCTACTCTTCTTGCTTCACTTTCTTGGCTTCATCTTAGGAGATGCATTGCTTTTGCCCCAGTGAGCGCTTGCTGCACAGCTTGGTTCCTCTTCATAGACAGTGGTGAAAATTACAACTGAGGCTATGCAAACCACCCTTTGGACTGGTCTCTGCAGTATTTCCCTAAAGTTCATGTTTTGCAGTTGCACATACTACTGCAGGTACTCTGTCTATTTTTGGGTGTAATTTTCACAAATAGTTCTGAAAGGAATCAGTATTTTTTCTCCTCAATATTGTTCTTTCCCAGTCATCACTGAGAGCCACTTCTCCCTCCACACTGCCACTAAGGCTGCCTAATCATTGTCAGGTCTCCTGAAGCTGGGATATTAAGTAGAGTTATCAGGATATAGACCCAGAACCAGAAGAGAAGAAAAGCTTTTCTGAAAGTCAGAGTCAGGCCGTAGTTTGAAGGTTAGCCTATGCCTCCAAATTTATGGCTCAGGTCTGGTAGACTTACCTCTCCTAGATTAAACCCTCCACTTATAGAACCCCTCAACTGAAATTTATGGAACTGTCGTTTATGTTTGTACTTTGCTCTGATTATCCAATAGCGTGTCATGGGGATGTTTGCATAGTGAGTACTTTTTGAAACATAAATACCTACATAAGACCTGAGCTTGCTTCTTGAGTTCTATCAAGAAGCAGCCTCCATTTAATAGGCTGCCCAGCTGCATTCCATGGGCATGCTGAGGTGATGGCCTGATAATTCCTGGCACCTTTGCTGTACTCTTGGGGATAAGAATAAAGAATGGGAGGACCCTGACCTTTACATCTTCTGGTTACTTTGGAATATAACCTGTTTTTCGTTGCTCTTGTAGGAATTAGGAGCAGTATCTCTGGATGGCTACTTTCATCTGTGGAAGGCCGAAAATACACTATCTAAGGTGTGATAAACCTGACTTAGTGATTTAACTTGATAATTCACATTACGTTTGAAATACTATAACTCTCTCTGAGCCTTTTCATTCTTGTCTAAAACAAGTTCTTCAGGGATCTGGCTATTGCTCAGTGCATGAAATTCTGAGTCTGGCATGGGACTATTGAAGGAAAGTAATCTCTTTTAAAGAGATAGTGGGGACAGTTCTTTCACACTGCAAAGACTTTCTGAAAGGCTCCTTTACCTAGCAGTCCTTCACACCGTAGTGCTTTTAAGTATTTAGTTTAACTACCTGGCAGGCTGTGATGACAGGAAAACCTAAATATTAGGAGCCACTGGCAACTGAAGATAATCAAATTAAGATAAACCATCTTAGAAGAAATTATGGGAGTTAATGTGAAAATGGATTTAATTTGCAATATTTATAAGCAACTTTTGCTTGGAGTTAAACCTACATGTGAATGAATCATTTGCCCTTTTTCTCAAGAAGCATAGCTCTAAGTATTACTGATTAGTTCATGTCACAGCAGCCTTTGAGTTCCACTGATTTTGCATACTGTTTTACTTGCAGTAGGCACCCACAAGAATTTGCTGAAAGAAAGGGATCCAGGGTTAAGACTGATTAGGGTTATCTGGAATTGAACCAGACCTATGAGTGTACTTTCTCTAGCATCTAACTTCCCCACAATTGGGGAATTGAGCTGAGGTTAACCAGAAATCAGCTTCTTTATCTGATGAACAGTGAGGAGGGTGGTGGTGCTTTTCCCTCAACCTCTGATTATTTAGTTCCAGATTTACCTTCTTCCTGAGGCTATCTTCCTCAGAACTTAGGTCTTACTGTTTATTATAGTCACCCTCTCTATCTCGTGGATACCTAGGGGTAGAGCAGGGTGATAATTTCCCTAACCAGGGCTTGTCTTTTTCTCTCTGACTTTGTGTGGCTTGTTATAAGGAAGCCTACAGAAGTAGGAGTCTAAGATCACTGCCTCTGCCTCATGTTCTCTGGTGATGCCATAGGTGCACCTCTCCTCTTTCTGTTTTCAGCTCCTCTCCACCAAACTGCCATATTGCCGTGAGAATGTGTGTCTGGCCTATGGTAGTGAATGGTCAGTGTATGCAGTGGGCTCTCAAGCTCATGTTTCCTTCTTGGATCCACGGCAGCCATCATACAACATCAAGTCTGTCTGCTCCAGGGAGCAAGGCAGTGGTAAGAGTCCCAGTGTGCCCCTCAGGCTTGCAGCTGCATTGCAAATGGGTTTTGATCTTAAGTTTCTGTGGCAGTTTCCAAACAAGTATAATGATCTGTATGGAACTGTTGAGGGTATTCGTCAACACAAGAGAGGAGCTTAAATACCTGCGTATGGCAGAAGAGCTTCAAACAGACAGATGTGTGGCTGCAGAAGCCTTTGGAGGAAACCAGCAATTGGGATAGTCATGGTCTCCCATATTCTTCACAGAGCCCTACCTTCTATCCTGTGATAATTTTTTGCCGGGGCCCTGCTTGAATTAAAATTTAGTTTATGGTAAGGGATGGCATGGCACATGCCATGGGAATAAAGGGAGAAAATTACCAAGGGGCTAAGGCAACTTTTGGGAAGGATCAGTATATTAGTATATTCATTATTTTTATTTTGGTGATGGTGGATGGATACACAGCTCAGAAAATCAAAGTGTACACTTCAAATAAGTGTTGTGTATTGTATGTTTAATTATGCCTCAATAAGTGGAAAAAGTATTTCATTCTGACCACTGTATGAATTAGGCTTCAGCCTCCAGTCTTACAGCATATGAGGGGATAAAAGAAACATATATGTGTTTAAGTTTTTAAAGTACCTTTTGAGGATCCCTATCATCTCATTTCATCCCACCAAGAGCCTGTGAGAAGGGTTAATCCATTTTGTAGATGATGAATCGGGAGACAAAGTGGTTAAATTATTTGCCCAACATCACACCACTTGGTGGTAAAACAGCCAGGGATCAGAGTTCAGATCATCCAACTTAGCAAAGTGTATTTTCTTCTTCATCTCACTTTGTTCCCTTTCTTATGCAAAAAAAGAATCCTAGAAGGCACAATATAGATCACAATTTTACCTCTCCTTTTCAAGTAGTGTTTATTGCAAAAGCAACTTTTGTTTTGGGTTCTTTGTTTCAATTATAGTGAAGACACTTACACATTAGAACAGAGAGGATAATGTGTCTAATAAGAATAGTAGAAGGAAAAATAAATAGGCTTGGCCGTCATGACATGTGCAATGAGAAGTTTTAAGAGCTTTTGGTTACTGTCACGGGAGTAGCTTCCATACTTATGAGGAAATGTTCCACAAATATTCTCAAACATCTCTTATATGCCAAGAAACATCTTCCTATACCATGCACTTATTAAATCCACAGATGTGGATTTAATTTAATTTTCCCTATGACCCAGAGTGATTAGATGACTTGTCTTAAAGTCACATCATAATTGAGGAGCGATAGTGTGCTCCCTTTGGGTGTAGAAGTTCTCAGCTATTTGCCATGCTCATAACAGAATACCAGATAAATACAGTGTTATGATAATGGTTTTAGGTTAAATACAAGGGAGTCCTTATTGATATAACAGGTTGTAAATATGCAGGTTACCCTGAGATGCAGTATAGGTTGGAAATATCTAATGAAGAAAGGCTTAGAGTTATGAAAGATGACTCTAGAGTGAATCTTGGGGAGGCAAAGAAGACTTACCGTCTTAGGCCAAAAGCGCCTTGGGCATCTAGCACTTCTCCAAGGCTTATTGGAGGGTCCCTTTTAGTGTTTTGGATGGCTTTGTGGCATCAGGGTTCTCTGGCTTTTGCATGAGCTACAGCTGCCATTGGAAAGACACTGTCTGGTATTTGGGAGTGCCAGCATGCAAACTCAATATTGAAGAAATTCAGGCTAGTGGACTATCATGTCTGCACCTCTCTCCCTACTCAATTGCCCTTTACTTTGCTTTCTCTCAGGGATCCGATCAGTGAGCTTCTATGAGCATATCATCACTGTGGGCACAGGGCAGGGCTCCCTGCTATTCTATGACATCCGAGCCCAGAGATTTCTAGAAGAGAGGCTCTCAGCTTGTTATGGGTCCAAGCCCAGGCTAGCAGGGGAGAATCTGAAACTAACCACTGGCAAAGGCTGGCTGGTGAGTAAACCCCTGCCTGAAACAATTGTCGGACTGTGACAGAAAAATTGGTTCAATCTACCCCCACCCTTACCAGCTGACATACAACACCTATACCCATACTTTTTCACTAGTAAAAGGTACTCCTTGGAGCAGAGAAAGCCCGGCACTTTACCTTGATTTTGTTTTTGTATCTATATATAATCTGTGGGAAAACAGGCCCAGCCAGATTCATTGGTTGATCCAGGAACCCCCCAAGTGGTATTAGAGCAGGAGGGAGGAACTTTAAGCCCAGGCTGCCAGTGAATTATTGAAGAGTTTGGTTCCACCTCTCTGACAAGACCTTGGGTTTGTGTAGCAATTCTTCAGCCTGCTCAGTTCTGTTCTAATGTTTAGTTGGAAAAATGAGGTCCAGATTCTCTTGGGCACCAGTCTCCTGACATCAGGTTATAGACATAGGACCCTGTTCTCTTAAGGAGACCAGAAAGCATTCTTGTCCCTCCCTCCCCCTGTTCCTGCCCCATGGCATAGAGGTGCTAATAGTCTCTTTTTCTCCCCATAGAATCATGATGAAACTTGGAGGAATTACTTTTCGGACATTGATTTCTTCCCCAATGCTGTTTACACCCACTGCTATGACTCGTCTGGAACGAGGCTCTTTGTGGCAGGAGGTCCTCTCCCTTCAGGGCTCCATGGAAACTATGCTGGGCTCTGGAGTTAATGACAACGAACTCTTCCAAAATGCAGAGATTTACACTAACTTCTATTCTCGGTTTTCTTGTTTTGTCTTTTGATTTTTTTTTTTCCAATTGTGTGAAGCTCTCACATTTTATTTGGAACACCAGAGTTTGCCTATGGTTCAAATATTTTACAGGAAGAGGCTCTGTACAGAAAACTGAAGGGGCTTTTTTTCCTTTTTTCCCTTTTGGTTTTAAGAATTTTACTTTACTCTTTTTTTTTTTTTGGTTTTCAGCCAAACGTTGTTAGTCCCTAACTATATGCTTTCTTTACTTGACACACTCTTCCCTCTCTGGCTTCTTCTTTAGGCCAACACAGTCATTCTTTCCCTTACTTTCACTCTTGAGAGGCAGGGCTCCTTTATAACTATGTGGTTGCTGTCAGACTTTCTGTGAAAGTTTGGGAGCTGTGTGTGTGTGTGTGTGTGTGTGTGTGTGTGTGCACGTGTGCGTGAGCTTGTGTGCCTATAGATACTGTGTGTCACTAAAATTACCAGGAGTGAGGATTACTTATAATTAAAATATTTATAAAAGAAGCAACTTTATTCAGAGTCCAGCTTTGGGGACTAGTCTTTATCTTGTTTTTAATGTCTAGAACACTGATTATAGGAAGTAAAAACAGAAAGAAAAACAGGTGACCACCAGGAGAACCCTTTGAGCAAAATTGCAGGCTTCTTATGGACCCCATGCTAGAACTCTAGCCCCTTCTGGTCTTTTCTCCTGTATGTCCTCCAGTCAAACCGCTTCTGTCTATGTGTCACTTCCCTTCCTCCCATCTGCTTAGCCAGTGGCCATTCCCTTAAAACATCAGGGTCTCCAGCTCTGCAGCTCCAGAACCTGCAGATGGATTGCTAGAACTTGATATAGAGAATCTTCATCCCAACTGCCCCCTTCCTCCCCTCAAATAAGTTCTCATCTGCTATTTTCAGGAGCCTAGAGCTAAAGGCCTCAAGAGGCATATGCTTTTAAACCCCTTAGTTTGAGGAAGAAACACTTTTTTTTTCCATTCTCCCCAATGGGTTTTGCCTTTGTTTACTAAATTAGGTTCAGTACAGGAGGGTGGGTTGAGCAAGGGGTGTATCTGTGTGTGGCAAGTGCTCCACGTGTGGAATATTCATTCTCTCAGTGCACTGGGGCTTGGCTCAACCCTATGAAGGTGATGGGGTAGCCTGTAGCCAGGAACTCTGTGCATGTAACAGCATCAATGTGATGAGTAATTTGTTCCTCCCTTGAACTGTCTTTTGAGTTCAGGGTTTTTAAACTTGCAAGCAGCTGACTGACTGATGTCCAGTTGTTCCCTGCTTTTTACGCATCATGTTGCAGATAACAGCTGTTCCCACCCACAAATTCCTCCTCTCCTCTAAGCACAAACTCTGCTTCTCTGTCCACAGCCCATTGTGAGAAAATAAAAAGCTGTCTCTTCTCCTGCACACATTTTAAGTTGCTCTCCCAGTTATCGTCCTCTGCGCTGGGTATAAGGTAGAGGCTGGGAAAAAAAGTGTCCTCCCTTGATGGTCAGAACCTGCTGCGGAGGGGAGAAAGCAAGTCCAACCTAACTTAGTAGTACAAGGCATACACCACTGGTTCTGGAATTCTCATCTTCTAACCTAGAGAAATAGGTGCTATAAACAGGGAATTAAGCAAAATGCTGGATGCTATAAATCTTCTAATTGTCTTAATTTTTTTCCTATTATAAAACTACAGGCTGTAGATTTCTTAGTTCTCACAGAACTTCTATCATTTTAAACTGACTTGTATATTTTAAAAAAAAGATCTTAAGTAGGATGTTTTGTACTATTGCCTGACCCTCTTCTGTGGTAGGTAATGCATTTGATTGTTTGGGATTTTCTGTTTTTAAAAATGTAACACTGATTTTTTTGCCAAGAAAGAAAATAAATATTATTCCAGTGCAAAGTGATTTGTGTGAATATGTTTAAGCCAAGAGGCTGTAGGAAAGAGGACCCAAATGACTAGTTTGAAGGTTGGCTTAGGGTGCTGCTTGGGCAGTGGAAGAACACAAGAGTTCCTTCAAGGTTGAAGGCAGATCAAGGGCAGAGACACAAACACCAAGACCTGCCTTCTAATCCAATTCTTGGCCCCAGATCAGTTGCTCTGGGGTCTAGTTGAGGGTGGACATGCTAAGGAGCAGTAGTATGATACCTGAGGAGATAAACAAGCTGAAGAGGAGAAGGGAAGTGCTAGTCTTTCCTGTGTGGTGACAGGCTCTGTCTGATTCAATGGAGTTGCCCTGAAAATGACTGAGAAAGTGACTGAACTGTGCCCTGGAAGCAGGATATCATTTTTTTTTTTTTTTTTGGAGTTGGAACCATTGTTCCTAGCTACCCTTTTTAAAGGGAAGACATTGTGACCATAGTGAGTGACACAGCCTGATTGAACTGTGGCTGAGATAAAGGCAAGCTGCCAAAACAGACCACTAGGGCCAGGCCTCTGAGCCAGGCAAGGCAATGCCTGTTCCTTTCCAAAGCAAGATGGACACAGCTGCTCTTTGCATCTACCTGAAAGACCTGAGATCTGGTCTTAAAATAACCTCATGCAAGGCTGCAAAACTTTATATGATAAAGGTTGTAAGGCAGGAAGGAGGGAGGGGAATGAGTTGAACAATTCATAAGGAACTCCTGAAGAAGAGTTAGATCTGAAAAGGGACTGGAATCAGCCTTTCCCAAAATGAGCTTTTTAGAACACTAGATGCATAGAACAGTAATTGGTGTTTGCCAAAAGTTCCCTGGTCAAATCAATTTTGGAAACACAGGTTAAAACAAAGACAGGCTTCTTCACAACCTCTCAAGTGTTTGGTTGGTTATCGTGGGACACATGTTCCATGGAACATGCTCACAGAAATGTGACTTAGGGGATGTAGGGTAAGCCTTGCCTGGACCTATGGTCTCAAAGGAATCTTGGCCCTGCTCCCAGTTTCCACCCAGACTTTCCAGCAGAGTATATCACAGAAGGGCTTTGTGGACTTCATAGGTTTCCTCCCTTTCCTGCCAGCAGTCCCACTCCCAGGCCATGAAAGAACTTCCTTGTTCTCCCTAAGTCCATATGCCCCAATCCAAATGTTCTCTCACTGGCATCTCCCATCATGTTTTAGAAGACTCTGGAACTGACCTGAATTCCTAGCCCGTCAAGCCTCATTTATGCTACAGGGTCCTTGGCCCCCTGCCACCCCAAGAGTTGACATTTGTGTTAGTCTGGCCCTCAATATTCCTTAAAAAGCTGAGGACTCCCAGTCTTGGCCACTGATTCAGCTGCCATCCGGAAAATTCCTAGAGCTGGTACCCAGAAAACAAGTCAGGATGTCAATACCGTTAGGCACTGACCCCATTAGGGTTGATCTCATAGGGGTCAGCCTATGATCCAAGTGTTTTTTCCTCCTTTTCAATTGGCTGTTATCTAGGAGACAATACAGCTAGGGAATGGGGGAGGGTAGTGCAAAGAGGGAACACAACATAATTTGCTTTTGGCCATATCTCACTTCATGCTAGTGTATTGAAATGACTGGATGATTGGAAGCTTTAGGAAGATAAGAACACAGGCTTCTAATTCTGGATCCACTGATGAAGCTAAAAGAGGACTCAGATTTCTTTACTTGGTTCTTCTCCCCTCACCTCAGCTTCTCCAAAGAAAAATCCAGAGAAAGAAATGTGAGAAATATGAACCCTGCCTCTAAAGAGAGGTGTGATCTGAACTCCTCAAGAAAGGATGATGAGTTTTCTTATGATTCCACATTCCAAGACAGAGGTTTGAGCTGGCCACTCAAGTTCCCCTTGGGTTGGGCCTCACATCTGAAACACTCTGGATGATTAGTGTGTAATTGCCAAAGTCAGAATCTTTAAAGGATAATAATATTCATTAACTGAGCTTAGACTCATATGTTTACTGTGTTTCTTGTTAAGCCTTATTCAGAGCTGTAATTAACAATCCTAGCACCATGGACAGGAAGAAAACAAATGACCAACTTGTGCCTTAAAGAAAATAAACTTTCCCTCACTCCTATTTTGTTCTTGGCTGGTAGCAGCCTTGACAGAACTGAAAATAATGAGGCTTCTTTGTTCTGCAGGGTCAATGCCATATGCTGAAAGCTGAGCTCACTTGGCTGGCTTCCGTAGCCAGAGGTATGGAGGTATGGGCCCTACAATGCTTAGCTGAAAAGCACCCCACATCATTGCAACAACCCCTCTGCCCCTCTAAGCCCGTCTAAAAATACAAAATTATTGCCCCAACCACATGCTTAAGGGTCCACAATTAGATCTGGTTTTGGGGTATGTGTGTGTGTGTGTGTGTGTGTGTGACATTATTGGATTCAAGAAACCTCTTTAAAAGTGTAGCTATTCCCTGATGGGGGTATATATGCCACCCCCAGTGTCAATCATTCAGGGTAACCATGGACTAAAAGTGGAGGATATGGGCTCTAGTTCTACCACTGCCTCCCATGGCCATATGGCTTGAGGCATGCTTCTTCTCCCTGGACATCAGTTTTTTTCATCTTATAAAATGAGAAGTTCAGGTTAGTCATTAGATGATTCTCTGGATTCTTACACCTGTAACAAATATTCTGGTGCAAGGAAGCTGGAAAACAGGATGATTTGTGTCCTCAAGCAATTTGCTCTCAAAGCAAGATTTGTTAGAGTAAATTTTGTTATTTTCTTAGTGGTTTCAAATAAACATTGGGAGTATTGTTACTGGACAAAGGCCATGGGTTCTTCAGCCCGACACACTCAATAACCAATTCCTGAGACACTGGGATTTCAAAGAGAGAAAGAGTTTATTACTACACATGTAGTAGGAGAGCAGACAGCCTAACGGCTCAAAATTTGTCTCCCCGAGTTTAGGGGCTTCAAGGTTTTAGGGATTTTAGCAAGGGGAGATGAGGTCATTGTGGATAGTAAATACAAAGCAGGAAAGGAAACAGTGTTGAAAGGGAGGGAAGTAGAACTATCATTTCAGTACTACAGGTGTGAGCTAAGAGAAAGGGAGACGTCCTCTTTCAATAGCAGAGCCTAGTGGATATGGTTTACAAATCTAAGGGGCTGAGGCTAGTTAATGACTAACTTAGCATTAAGGCCTTTGCCCTATAAGAAAATGACCAGATAAAGAGCATGTAACAGCTCTTACAGTCACAAAAGGCTCAAGACAAGGGCTTTTACAATCATTTCAGATATCCAGAGAGCTTATAGTTTAGGGCTTTCAGGTATTCCCCCTCTGTCTCATCCAGTATCCCAAAAAGCAAAAGGAACATCTATATAATGATTCAGTAATCAAAATCATCCCTTAAATCCTGATTTCTCAGTTACAGTACACTGAGGAAATTTTTGGACACCAGTTTTTGTAAAACACACTTGCGATTTAAGGAATTTTTTTCTTTCCTGATGCTACAAATAAGAACTAGACTCACACAGTAGTGCTAACACTTGCAAAAGCAGAAATTAAAGCTCAGAGCCCCACTTGAATTGATTTTGCTTGGGAAATCAGGACTGAGGTGGTAATTCTCAAGGCTGCCCACTTCTGGTTGCTTTTTCCTATCTGTCTCAAACTATCTCAACATTTTTAACTTTTACTCTAGGTTATCTTTTCACAGTACATGTTGTAGAGTCTTAGGATGTTTTTCCCCACCCTGAATTTATTACCCAAGAATATGCACAATTATCTGGTGTACTAGTTTGCTAGCTGCCAGAATGCAATATAACAGAAACAGAATGGCTTTGAAAAGGGGAATTTAATAAGTTGCTAGTTTACAGTTCTAAGGCTAAGAAAATGTCCCAATTAAAACAGATCTATAGCTAAGGCATATAGATACCTTGGTTCAAGAAAGCCGATGAAGTTCAGGGTTTCTCTGTCAAGTTAGAAGGCACATGGTGAACACAGCCACAGTTTCTCTCTCATCTGGAAGGGCACATGGTGGACACGGTGTCATCTGCTAGCTTCCTATCCTGGCTTCCTGTTTCATGAAGCTCTCCAGGAGGCGTTTTCCTTCTTCATCTCCAGAGGTCCCTGGCTGTGGACTCTCTGCTCTGTGGTGCTGCAGCATTCTCTGCTCTCTGTGAATCTCCAGCTTTCTCCAAATGTTTTCTCTTTTATAGGATTCCCATAAACTAATCAAGACCCACCCAAATGGGTGGAGACATGTCTTCACCTAATCCAGTTTAACAACCACTCTTGATTGAGTTACATCTCCAGGGAGATGGTACAGTACTGAATAGGGATTAGAAGAAACAGCTGCCTTTACAAAATGGGATTAGGATTAAAACATGGCTTTTCTAGGGTACATTCATCCTTTCAAACCAGCACATCTGGAGTCTCCCTTGACAGTAGGAGGGAGTAAGAGATGTTACTAAGGCCTGAGATACCTTAACCTGCTTTACTATAAGATCTGCTCAAGCCTGGAGTAACTTGCCAGGAAATAAAAAGGATCCCCGAGGACTCTGGATGCATGAGTCAGCAGATAAAGTCAGCATTGACTTTGTTGTTCCCAGGCTACGAGTTTATTTAACTGGTGGCTATAATTTTTATTAGGAATCTTTAATCTATCAAATGGTATTCACTGTGCTGAAAAATTATTGGTTATAGCCGTTGACCCAGGTATTTCACTTCTTGGAATTTAAGGAAATAATATAGGTAAGAATGCAAAGATATATGCATAAGGATAGTTGTTAAAGCATTAATTAGCAAAAAACCTGGAAGTAACCATAGTCCATCAACAAGGGAATAGTTATTTAAAAATCGAAAATACTCACAGGTCAGTCTTAACATCACGAGAAGAGAGACCACGAGATATGATATGCCTCCTGATGAGTTGCAATAAGAAGTAAACAGCATCACCTAAAATTGATTTTGTTGCCAGAAAATCAAATTTGATCTGAACAAGACTTTAGAGCTATCAGTTCTCAGAATATACAGTGGATAGAAGAACATATTAATGATACAACAGGGATGCAAACAAGCAAATCCACAATACAAGAAAAATGGTCTAGTTTCTTCAAAGAATGAATAGCCGTGAAAAAAAAAAAAAAAAAAGACGGAGAGAATGCTGTTACGGTTCTAATACCCAGCAACCAGTCCTGGTCACACCCATGGGAGCTCTCCTAACCAGGCTTTTCAAGCACAGGTGAGGTACTTAAAAGAGACTTGAGACTCATCAAGCAAATGTAATGCATTTAACTGTGTTTGGATCCCGATTCAAAACAATCCAACTGTAAAAAGATAAGATAGTTGGGGAAATTGAATACTAACCAGATATTAGATAATATTAAGGAATTATTGTTCATTTTTCTAGGTATAATAATGGTATTGTGGTTATAGTTTTTAAAAGTCCTCATCTCTTAGGGATAAATAGTGCAGTATTTACAGATGAAATAATATATCAGGGATTAATTTAAAGCAATATTTTGATATTTGTTGAAGCTGGTAGACAGGTATAAAAGGGCTCATCAAAAAGATATAATTTTTAAAAATTTAAAAATTAAACAAGGGCCTTTCACACTAGTCTCTCTAATTTTTTAATGTTACGAATTTTCCATAATGTTTTTTTTTAATGGTGCATACATACTCCACTTTGAAAGAACGAGGCCAATCTGTATGTACAAACCCCTCAACGTAAACAGCATACGCATTAGCTCTTTCCTTGTCAAAATTGCTTTCAACCACCTCCTCCTGCCAAAATCTTTCAAAATGCAGCTCAGGTCCTGACTGCTCTAGAAAGTCAACTGTGACCACACCCTTCCTCAGAGAGCCCCACCTTCCAGGGCTTTCCAAGCATTGGCAAAACACACAGTTGTTTGTACACTGGTCTGACCTCCCCCAAGGGTGGAGAGACACTGAGGGTTGTGGGGAGAGTGGATAAATTCCTTTGGGCCAATGAATCTGTTGTAAGCCCAGTAGGGGGAGCCAGAGCTTAGTTCCCAACCTCTTGAAGCACTACCCTTGCAGAAACAAACTCCATATGGAGGGTGATAAAACACAGATAGGCACAAAACATGTTTTTTAGTGGGGGGAGGAGGAGGGACAGGCCCAGCTGTAGTATCACTTTTTTTTTTTTTTTAGTATGTTTTTGCTTTTGTTTTAATACAAGTTTGCAGGGGCCTGGGTCAGTGTAGGGAATGGAGAGTTTAATGCTTAATGGGTATAAGCCTCTTAGTTGAGGTTATAGAAAAGTTTGGTGGTGATGGCAGCACAAAATTGTGAATGTAATTAATACCATCGAATTATATATTTTGAATGTGCTTAAAAGGGGCAGTTTTAGGCTGTGTATATATTAGTAGAAAATTTTTTAAAAACTATACGACTGTACAGCACAAACAGTAAACTCTAATGTAAACTATGGATTATAAATAGTATAATTGTAATAATATTCCTTCATCAATTGTAACAAAGTAACCACAGTAATGCAAAATGTTAATAATATGGAAAACTGTGTGTGTGAGGGGGTATGGTAGATGGAACTCTATTTCCTGCATGATTTTTCTGTAAACTTGCAACTTCTATTATGAAAAAATAACAATAAATTTAAAATAAATATTTGCTTTGTCCCTAGTTTTGATTTGGTAAATTTTTTTTTTTTTTCTTCAACAGGCCCTCCTCCCAAATTGCATACATTTCAGGTCCCTCGAGCCCTGGATGCACCTCTGCCTAGAGGAAACACGAATAAGTAAATACCTTCCATTTTTCTTCTTTTCTCATCTAATCTTATCTCTATGTTCAATTATTTTTAAAATCTTCACTCATGGGAGAGGAACAGATGGCTCTGGCTTCCTTTCCCCACCCCTGTGGCTCTCCTGGGACCTCTTCTCTCCATTGCCCTCCCATCCTGCATTGCCAAGCTCTAGCTTGTCACGGACTCTTTCCTATCACACCTCAAACATACTCAAAATGACCATTCCTTGATTTGACCACCTCACTCCCTGCCACCTCCTTTTTATGAAGCTTCCCGATTGTCTGCCCACCCCCAATCAATTGAATGGCTTGAAAGAGAAGTCCATACATATGACCATATGGTCTCTACTTTCTTACACCTCAGTTCATTGAGATTTCATTTCCTGTGGCTTTCGGAAACTGTCCCCAGAGTAGTCATTGACTGACTCTGAATTCCATTCAGTCCTCTTCCTCTAAGGAGGTTTTTTCTTTAATGAAGTTTTCAGAGTAGCAGTCCTACAAGAATCAAGCTTCCTTGTTCATTTATACATGAAATTTTTTTTAATCAAATGATTTTCAGGTAAATCTATACATTCTCAAGTTCCCCCTTCCCCCCCAAGCAGCCTTCAGATCTCTGTTCTCCTATTGCATGACCAGTAGTATTCCTGGAACTCCTTTAAAGCAACTCTCAGAACCTGGAATCTCATCTTGATGAGGATCAGCATATCCAATCTTAGCTGCTTAAAATATCATGTTTCCTGGGCTGCCAGGTCCTTGGCTGAATCCACCCTACAGTGGCAGCTATGTCCCAGGGCCTCATCTGTGGGGGGGATCATAATGTTCTGTTGGGGTCCCATCATGTTCTGCATGGACATGATCATGCCTGGCCAGCCTACGTCTGGGCAGGGCCGATGCAGCAGCTGGGTTGCTCATCAGGGTGGGCTGGCCAGGCATTGTAGATGGTGCTGGTGACAGCATTCAAAGGTGAGATCTCATCATGGCTTGCTGGTGAAAACCTGGCAGTCTCATTGGGTTCTGACCCAGCATGGATGGAGCCATAACAAGAGGCATGTCTGATGTTCCCACTGGCCCTGGACCTCCCTTGCCAGATAATGCTAGTCCAATTCTGGCCGCTTAGTCACCCATCTTCCCTGCATATGCAAAACAGGTCCAGAACCCTGGGGTTGTTTACAGCCTGGGACTTTCCCTCAAGGGAAAATTGCAGTGTCTGGCTGGGCTTCTCAAATGGAATCATGCAGGACAGATCAAACTCAGGTAATTCTGGTGGTTCCAGGTCAGATGATCTCCTGCAGATCTGGATTTGTAAACACTGAAGGCATGCTGTTCCCCAGGACAGTGAAGGAGTCAGGATCCCCTGGGCCTCCAGGCTTGCTAAGTGCTGCATCTACTGAACTTTAAGGCAGGCCCAAGAGGGCCTTCTTCTGGGAAACCCATGCCTCCTAGGAAGTTGCCCTGCCCCTCATTGCGGCCATTGTGAGGGAATGGAACCTGCTGTGGAGGAGAACATACTGGAGGGAAGTCCTGGGCAAAATTCATTTGTCCTTGAGGTACCAGAGTCTCCTGGGACCCCTGCCCCATCATAGGATTGTGTGACATTAAACAGGTCTTATTGGGACTCTGTGAGGAGGTATGTTGAGACCCATGGCATTTATGTATGATTTTTACTTACAAAAATATATGCATGCAACTTTTCAAAAGTGTGTGTGTGTGTGTGTGTGTGTGTGTGTGTGTGTGTGACAAATAGAGCCAGATATACCTCGTTGTTTAAGTTGCAAGGATTGGATATTGCCACTGGATGCTCAAATTCAGTAAATTGAACATTGGTTGGAGGAGTTAGGTATGAGGCAGCTTGGAGAAAGAGCACTGGATCTGAATTTGATCCTCCTAGTTAAATCCTGTCTCTAATCATTAACCAGCTGTTTGACTACAGGCAGTTCATTAAATCTCTCTAGGTCAGCGTAAACCTGCTTTGCAAAGAAGGACACAGTTGTATTACTTATATCAGTCAGTGCCTAGATTGTCTGTTGAGGAGATATCACAGTCCCAGGGAGATGGCAGGTCTCCATGCCTTAAAATTCAGTCCAAATAATTGTGAATCTAGTGCAGCCAGGAACAGGAGGATTTGGAGTTCACTGACAAAAACTTCCAAGTTTTCAAGCCACAATCCAGGTCTTTACCCAAGCATGAATCAGGAGCCTCTTCCCTCCTGGCTTCCACTTTCCTTCTAACCATAGAGAGATGCAAGGCCACCTATGGAGACTGGAGAAAAATATCATGTGGCACCTAGAGAGGGATGATGAAAGCAGGGCTGCTACAGGTTGCTGGGAAGAAGCTTCTCAGGGAACACTGAAAACTTTGCTAGGAACTGAGCTAAGCTGGGCGAATTGGAGCAAGGCCCGAAGAAAAGAGTCATTGGTATCTGTAGGAAATGCCCTTTTGCAGGGAGCAGGCACTCCACTGGTCAGGGGTGGGGTTGACTTGAACATTAGCATTGCCCTGCAGGGAAGACCCCAGCCCCTTAAGATTCAGTTTGGGTCCCTGCCTTGGGAGGCAGATACAGATGTGTGTTTTCCCTGAGATCTCTCCTCTTTGCAGATCTCTTTCTGTACCATCTGTGGCTAGCTGTGGCTATGGCTGAGGACAAGAGTTTTCTGCTGTGACTATTTCTCAACTAGGCATGTCCAGGCCTGCAGGAACAAGTTTAACTTGCTTCAGAGAGTCTTGACCCCACCCCAGATTCCTTTGGCTTCTGGGAAGGGAGGTGCAGGGGTTGGGAACGATGCAACAGGACACAGCCAAAGGGATCTGTGAAGTCCAGGAGGTGCCTGGAGAGGTCACTTGACTCCCCAAAGCTACCCTGAGCTCCCACCAGATTAGCTCCTCACAGGTTCCAGGTCACATTTCTGTCTACAGTCTGTGCCCCTCTATAGGGCAAGTTTTAATCAGTTTCACTCTTCATTTCCCAGGAAGTCACCCCCTCACTCAAAGAAGTCTTCCCTGCCGCTCTTTCCCATCTCCCTCATGGGGCTTCCAGCCTGTCCTGAAGACTCTGGGTCCTTGAAGGCAAGGTTTGAGCTGTTGCCTGTGAATCTCCACCAGGTCTATGTGGAATCAGTATGGGGCTGAGGAGCAGAGCAGCCCTGAAAATCTCCATCCATCCAGGCCTCTGCTTCCACCAGTACGTGACAGCTCAGTGCCCTTTGCAGCTTTCATGTCTCTCATGTTCTTGGCAGCCCACTGTGTGGCACACTTGAAGGCCAAATTGTAGGGCATAAACATCGTTTGAAATTCAGTAAATAAAATGATGACAGATGTGCTGCTAGTGCCCTTGTAGCCGCCCAGATGTGCTTTCCACCCCATCAGTACCTCTGTTTGGTTTCCACTAACAGGGCAGGTTTCCTGTCCACTGGCTTCTGATTAGGTTCAGCCAATGGAGATGAGGAGTGAGGAGAGGGAAGAGAGGTTATTTATTCTGCATCGCACACCCCATCCTCTTCCAAGGGGGAGTGTGCAGAGTGGGGGTGGGGTGGGGGTGGTTGTTTGGTGACATCCCTGCAGATCACTGTCAGGTGGCCCTTTCTACGCTCTCTCTGTTCTCTCCCGTTGTTCCTTCAGGTACAGTAGTGGTCAGGTTCCCCTGCTGCCACTGGCCCTGGGATGCTGCACCTTTCCTTGCTACCTTTCCTAAATTCTGTTCCATCTTTGTGAATAGTCCCCCTTATTAATCCCTCCTCAATTATCCATCTATTGCTTGCTGGGAATCTGATAGCTAGAGCAGGTACTACCAAGGTATACATGGCTCTCCACCTAGCCCTACTGGTTTGTGGGACCTGGGCAAGTTACCTAACCTCTCAGGGCCTCCATTTCCTTGTATGTAAAATACTGCAGGGAGAGGAGGGGTGCTCTAAAGTTATTTTGAGTTCTCAGCACCTTTGACTCTGGGACAGTTTGGAGGTTTTATGGGCCCCAGAAAAGATTATGTTCTTCAAGCTAAGCCATTCCTGTAGGTGCAGACCTATTGCAGGCAGGACCTCATGATTGGGTTGTTTCAGCTGTGGCATGCCCCAGATGAGTCTTAATCCTCTCACTGCAGCCCTCTATAATAGCATGAAATAGAGAAGAAGAAGAAAAAAAGAAAAACAAGCAGAAAACAGAGAGAAGGACTTACACAAGAGCTCAGAAAGAAAGCCACAGATGGAGCAGCCAGAAGCTGAAATAAAAGAAACCCAGGAGAGGAGGAAGAGACCAGTAGATGCAGCCATGTGCCTTGCCATGTGATAAGAGTCCAAGATTGCCAGCAGCTGGTCTTCGAGGAGAAAGCATCACCTGTTGATGCCTTGATTTGGACATTTTCACAGCTTTGGAATTGTAAGCATGTGAGTTAATACATTCCCACTGTAAAAGCCAGCCCAGTTCTGGTATATTGCCTCTTAGCAACTTAAGCAAACTAAAACAGACTCTAAGAGGATAAGTGTAGCAACTATAGAATTCAACCCAGAGAATATGGTGCAAAAATATGCAATTATTCTAGTGGTGTTTGCTCTAGGTGTTGAGCAATGCATGTACAAAATAGCCCAGAGTTAAGAGTCGGTGGGGAAAACGGCAAGAAGTACCTCCATCTGTGCTACATGTGTATTTGTCTTAAACATGATCCTTTCCAAATATTTTTCCAGAGTTGTGGTGAGAATCAGCTTTTATTTTATCTCAGTTCTGTTTTATCTTCTCTTGTTAGAAAATGTTGGAAATTTTTTTTCCCTGGGTATGTTTTTCACAATCTCTCAAAATGTGTTCTTTCGCGATCTCTCAATTTCTATTAATCGTGCCTCTGGGTCTCTCTTTGATTTTCTATTTCTTTCTATTGCTACTTCTCTCCATTAAAACAAAGAAAAGGAAAAGCATCTGAATATGGTTAAAAGGGGGAAATTTTCAGTGGTACATATGTTATTAAAATAAAATTTTTTAAATAAAAAGAAAAGAAAGAGAAGGGGAAATAAAAGCATTTCCCTTCCTATGGTCCCCAGCTTCACACCGCAGGGGAGAATCAGAAATTTCCTGAACAAAGGCATCTGGCCCACAGACAAATGAGGCAACCAGAACTGACCAGCACCTGGAGCTGCCAGTTAGAGATAAAGAGTCTCAGCTGCTGGAAACTTCTGGCCCTGCAGAAGTTTTCCCAGACTGAGACCAAAGCTGACAATTAATTTTAACTTTACACTTTGGACTGAATCCAATTTGGATAGAATCCACCTGGCTGCCTCTTGTACCACCCAGGTGCCTTGAACCTGTGATTTCAGGAAAAGTACTTATAAACCTGAGAGGGAGCCTGAGATATCTCTGTACCGATGTCATAGACGGCTCTAGGATTTTTAGAGTTGGAAGGACTTCAAATATTATTTATAGTAAAACCTCTTTGTTTTACCAGTGTAGAAACTAAGATCCAGAGAGAGGAAGGGTATTGCCCAAGGTCACTCAGTAAATTAATAGCAGAGCTAATAATAGCTAAAACTTACATAATGCCGGGCTCTGTTCTAAGTGCTTTTCTTAATATTAACTCCTCACAAAAACCCTGTGGAGGAAGCTTTAGTATTATCGTCTCATTTTACAGATGAGGAAACTATTTGCTACTTTACTCCACCACATCTAGCATTTTACTTTTCAGGATTATTGCTAGGACTTGAATATAGATATCCTACTACCGGGTCTCATACACAGCCTTAGAAGTTATTTTAAAAATACTGACATGTAGTGAGGGTAAGGAAGGGGGGTGAGGCGGGCTGGGGTGGTAGTGTAGTGCTGACAGCACTAAAGGCAGAAAGCTTGGGGCAAAGCAAGGGATGAAAAAACAATCCTTTGAGGGTACTGTCTTTGTTCCTCCATATTGTCTTCTCATTCTCGTTGTCCTCCACCTCTTAATTCAGGTCTTGGGTCTCAAAGTGCTCTCAGAGAAACGACCGAGAGCTGTGGTCTACCTGACCTCACTTCAAGAAGTCTGAAGACCACAAAGCCCTAAACAAATGTACAGCGATGACATAATGGACTCATCCTAGTCCTCCACACTTCTCTTTTTAAAGCCCCAGCACCTGCCTGAGGCACATTCCATCTGAGCCTGGAGCACTTGGCTGAATGGGCCTCCATTCTGTTTAGGAGCTCACTCCTGATACCTTCATATTTACATTTCAGAAACCAGGAGAAGCTTTCTCTAATACCTACCATGTCTACCCATGGTCCCTATTGAAGGGAAAGTCTTAGGAAGGTCAAATATTTGAGCCAGGTCAGCTGATTGAAACAGGGCTGGGCATCTCCATGTGCTATAGCGATCAATGACCTATAGCATTTTGCAGCTGGAATAAGAGGCATTTGGAATAATAATAATAGCACTAATAGTGTGGCAGACATTGTGTTAAGCATTTCCCTATATTATCTTATTGAATTCTCACCCTTGGAAGTATTTTTACCCCTCCACTTTACAGATAAGGAAACTGAGACGTCTTAGAGAAAGTAACTTGCTCAGGGAGGCCAGTAATTGCAGAGGCAGGTTTGACCTTGGTAAGGTGATTCTTGTACCTACAGACTTCATCACCACCCCTACTGCTTCAGTAGGAGCTGCGGCTGCCCAGATGACTTTGAGATAGAGTGTGAGGCCTGATGGGTTGTGAGGCCTGATGGGAACAGAATCCCTGAGGGTTAGGAAGCTGGTTGGTGGGGAATTGGGAGAGGAGCAGATGCCTAGGGAGATGCAGAGACTCCATGAGAGAAATAACCCAAACTACCTTGGTTCCCAACAGCTTCCAGATGGATCCCATTCCCAGCCATGTATATCCTTAATCTAAACACGTTTTTCTTAAGTCTTCCCTGTATCAATATATGGTAACTCCTCTGTGTGTGTGTTAGGTATCATTCATGTAAGATGCAATGCAGAGATAGTAAGTATGCAGCCCATAGAGTTTTGACAGTGTGTACACCCAGGTAACCACCACTCAAACTAAGACAGAACATTTCCATCATCCCAGAAAGTTCATTTGAGCCTCTTTCCAATAAATTTCCCCCATGATTCCCAACCCTCTTCTAATAATAGTTGTTCAGACCAAAAACCCTGGAGTCATCCTTGACCCATCTATTCCTCTCACACCACATTCAACCCATCGGCTTTACTCATCAGGTTAGCTTCAAAGTATATCTAAAATCCAACTACTTCTCATCACCTCCACTGCTGCCTCCCTGGTCCAAGCCACATGATCTCCCCCCTGGATGATTGTGATGGCCTCCTGACTCTTCCTGCTTTCTCACTAAGCTGACTTCCCCATACCCCTCCCACCCTCAATCTGTTTTCCTTACAGTTGCCTAAGTGATTTTTTTAAAAGTTACGTTCAGAACATGGCCCGACTCTTCACAAAACTCTGTTAATGCTTTCTGTCTCTAAGAATAGCATAATTATCCAAGTCCTTCCCAAGCCCTACATGGTCTGCTCTGCCTTTTGGATCTCAATCTGTGGCTCCCAGCTGGCTCTACCTAGCTCCAATGGTACCAGCCTCCCTACTATTCACTGAATGGTCAGGCAAGTTCCCACGTCAGAGTCTTGCCCTTGCTGGGTCCTCTACTTGGGTCTCTCTTCACGTGGCCCACTCCTTCAGTTCACTAAGGTCTATGCTCAAATGTCCTATCTTATTAGAAAGCCCCTGACCACCCCACTGAAAATAGCACATTCCCTGGATACTCTCTGACCCCCAGCCCTGCTTTATTATTTCTTCCTAGTCCTAGACCTCACGTTGTATTTATTGGTCTGTTTAATTGTATATTGTCTGTTTCTACCAGTGGGTGTGCTGACAAAACTTAACAACTTGCTCTCTGAAATACATGAATTTGTATAAATACATACATAATTTTGCTTATAAATGTTACTGATATAAAGGATGTGTAACACATAGTTCACAAATTATTCTAAAATATACTACTTTGTATTGTAAATTCCATATTCTCACTGAAAGCTTTTTTTTTCTCAATTTTTACCAAACTCCTGTATCCATAGCCAATATATGGTGGCAACTGAATAACTAGGGTAGTTAGTGGCTGTATTTTTGTTTATAGAGTAAGATGAAAGTGCAGGAACTTATTTATCATGAATTAAGCAATTTCTTTGATGTTGGTTGATAGCTTTTGAATACAGCAAAAAAAAATTCAATTTTTGTGCTTTTTACTGTGTAATAGGTGTAGACATGACACACTTTTAAGTTTAACTTACATTTTTAATATTTTCTCCCATTACTTTAAGTCTAGACATTCAACAAAAGAAACCCTGATTTGTAGCATTTGCTGATTTTTGTGGCTTAAATAGTCCTACCATAGGCAATGTCAAGCTACCAATGGATGTTGCTGAAAAGTAAGGACGAAATGCATGGTAGCACCCCATTACTTAGTATTTCCACCACACAGATAGCGTAAATAATAGTAAATTAAACAGAAAGTGGTGAATGTTGAATATTGATTATCTTCATTTCAATATAATTTTTTAAATTGTAAGTTTGTGTAGATTAATTTTTAATAGCAATGTGTACAATTCCTAAAAATTTAACAGTTGACTCTCCTGAGCTGGCTCCAGCATGTCACTGGCTTTCCCTACTAGAATGCAAGCTCCATGAAAATAATAGGTACTCAATAAAAGGTTCTTGATTAAATGACTGAAAATTATTTGAGTGGTATTTGGTTCCTAGCCATCCAAAGGGTCTAACTAAATTCACTTGAGGGGAAGTAGAAAGTGGGCACTCTTTGGGCTGTTGTCAGACCCTTATGTCTTATCTGAAGGAATCTGGGAGCAGGATGGATAAGGAATGGGGAGGGAGAGTGGAAATATGGATAACATTATCATTTCATCTCCACAATTATTTTTTTTAAACACAGATCTGCTTAAATCCCTTCCATGTCTCCAAGGATCTTCAAGATGAAGTTCTAAATTTTTCCTAGGCCCTTCATGTTTCCAGCTTAATCTCTTTTACTCTTTTCTATATCCCCATGTCCAGACTCACGAGGCCACTCACCCTCTCCTAGACTTACTCTGCATTTTCCTGGAAAAATCTCAATCTTTACATACCCTGCACACACGAATTTTTCTCTGTGAGGCCTTAGCTGGTGCACACCACCAATTACCCCCACCCCTGGGCACAATTAATTCCCTATTTCATACACCTAAAGAATGTGTATCTGTTTCCCTGTTATATTATGAAGGCCTTAAAGAAAGAATCTGATTCACTGTCTCCCTATCACCTGATCCACCCTCAGGTATGTATTTAGTAGATAAAAATAATTGTTGAAGGGGTGATCTAGGAAGAGGAAAGCATAAAAGCCAATCTCTCTGGGCCTTAGAGCCTCCTTTTTAAAATAAAGATGTTTCCTTGCCTGCCAGGAAGTTGGAGGAGATGAGCTTATGAGTCATTTCCCAGATCCATGACCTGCTTCACAATTTTCCCTAGAGCAGAGCTCTGTATCAGAAATGTCGAGAAGCACCGTGGTTTATCCTTCAACCTAAAGGCATTTGTTCTTACTTTAAAAAGCCACAAGTATAGCTATTCCATCTCTGCAGAAGGCATACTGAACTCTTTGGCCAGAATATGGTCCAAACTACTGAGAGATTAGCATTTGGCTGGGGAAATGTCAGAGAAGATATGGAATGAACAGGTTGCTAAGCCCCTTCTCCCCTCCCCTGAATGACATGGAAGGTGTGTTTTCTTCCATGACTGGGCTGGGAATTATTATACTAATAGTCATCAAAGCAGAGTTCTCCTAGTCATCAGAGCAGAGTTCTCCTAGCACATAGGAGATCAACAGAAAAGTTTTGCTCATGTATACTCGGTGATTGAAGGTTGACATGGAAATGAATGCTCAGTGAAAATATTCTTTCTTTGGTGACCAGACCTGGCCCACACTTAAGTTGGCAGAACCAGGGCCATATCAGCAGAGGTAGCTGCTGCATCTAAAATAGAAACCCCACCACCTGTTGTGCCACCATCAGAGAGTAATTCCCTGGTGTCTCTAAGGAGGCTTTTCTGCTTCCAGAGACTCCTACTAATATTCAAGTGGCTATGGAAAGGACATTTTGGCAGGGATTAATAATACCATTTAAGACACTTAACAAGCTGATGCTGTTGACCTCTATGAATTTATTTATTTATTTATTTGACCTCTATGAATTTATCTGCCTCATGTTGACCCCTAGGGAATCTTCCCTTTCTGCCAAACTGGTCTTTGAACATACATTTCATTTATTTCCCCTCTGGATGTTCACAATTTCCCCTCTCTGCCGCACCCCTTCTACCCCACCCCCTGCAGTATCTGTCTGTCCTCCTTTTCTCAGTAGAAGTTTATTTAGCATCTACTAGAGGGAAGCACTGTCAGGGATTTTAGTAGTTCATAGCACCCAGCACAAAGTTGGGCACATAGTTGGCATACCATCTCTAGAATTTTTTTTTTCTCATTAAACCTTGTTTTATGAAAATTCTGTGACAGATTTTTGGTGGTTGTTTCCATTTAAAAAGTAGTGATTTTAAAAACTAATAACTTAAAACAGCCACAGGAAAACAAATGGTCCACAAAACATTCCTTTCCTTCTGCAGGTTTTGCGAAGCATTGTTATCATTAACCAGTCTTTTACTATTAAACTCAAATGGCCAAGATGATGATTGAGAAGCTAATAAAAAATGGTGCCAGATACCATAATAGTAATAGAACTTGCTGTTTTCTGGAATTTTTGTTTTTTATTTTTTTTTAATGGTGTGTGTTGGATGTCTCTATAATTTTGTTCAGATGACTACAGAATCTGGAAAATCTGCTGTTGCTATTGATGCATAACATACTGCTATTGGTCTTTTTATATAAATATATATATGTAATTTGAATTTTTGGTAACTTTTAGCTGTGCTGTCTGTCAACTTCGGAAAAAGTATCCCAGTTGTACCATGTTGAGTTGGGATTGTACAGAAATTAACAGCCATGTTGGTCTAGAAACATTAAACTTAATTTTTTTCCATTTGTACAGAGGTAACACACTGTATTAAATATGTAAGGTCTTATTTACATGGGCTTGATTACAGAAACTAATAAAGTATTCTGTAAATAATGAAAAAAATAAACCTTACATGGCCAATTGAGACCAATAGTTCTGAGACCTTCTTCCACCACTGATTAAGACTGGGGTGGCAGGTATCATGGGTAATATTCATTTAGCCTTCTGAGTTTTCTGGGCAGTCCTGGTGACCATGCCGGCTCCAGCAGCCTTCTTGTCCACTGCCTTAATGAAGCCCACAGCAACTCTCTGTCTCATATCACGAACAGCAAAACGACACAGAGGAGGATAGTCAGAAAAACTCTCAACACACATGGGCTTGCCAGGAACCATATCAACAATGGCAGCATCACCAGATTTCAGGAATTTGGGGCCATTTTCCAACTTCTTGCCAGAATGGCGATCAATCTTCTTCAGATCAGCAAACTTGCAAGCAATGTGAGCTGTGTGACAATCCAGCACAGGTGCATAGCCAGCACTAATTTGGAATGGATGGTTCAGGATAATCACTTGAGCAGTGAAGCCCGCTGCTTCCACTGGTGTGTCATTTTTGCTGTCACTAGCCACAATGCCACAATGAACATCTTTAACAGACATGTTCTTCACATGGAAGTCCACATTGTCCCCAGGAAGAGCTTCACTCAAACCTTCATGGTGCATTTCAAGAGACTTTACTTCAGCTGTAACATTGACTGGAGCAAAGGTGACCACCATGCCCAGTCTCCACCCGGCCCACAGACACAGAACAAATACCACCAATTTTGTAGACATCCTGAATAGGCAGACTCAAGGACTTGTCAGTAGTACGGGTAGGTGGCAGGATGCATTCCAGAGCTTCAAGCTGTATGGTTCCACTGGCATTACCATCCTTACAGGTGACTTTCCATCCCTTGAACCAAGGCATATTAGCACTTGGCTCCAGTATGTTGTCACCATTCCAACCAGAAATTGGCACAAATACTACTGTGTCAGGGTTGTGGCCAATTTTCTTAATGTAGGTGCTGGCTTCCTTAACGATTTCCTCTTATCTCTTCTGACTATAAGGTGGCTCAGTGGAATCCATTTCGTCAACACCAAATATTAGTTTCACACCCAGTGCCTAAGCCAGAAGGGCATGCTCACAGTTCTGCCTGTCCTTGGATATGCCAGGTTCAAATTCACCAACACCAGCAACAACAATCAGGACAGCACAGTCATCATGAGATGTGCCTGTAATTATGTTTTTAATAAAGTTTCTCTGTCCTGGGGCATCGATAATAGTCACATAATACTTGCTGGTCTCAAATTTCCTCAGGGACATATCAGCGGTGATACCACGCTCACGTTTAGCTTTTAGTTTATCCAAGACCCAAGCACACTTGAAGGACCCCTTTCCTATTTCAGTAGCCTCCTTCTTAAATTTTTCAATGGTTCTTTTGTCAATTTCACCACAAAATTTGTAGATCAGGTGGCCAGTCGTGGTGGACTTGCCCGAATCTATGTGTCCAATAACGACAATGTTAATGTGAGTCTTTTCTTTTCCTACTTTGGCTTAAGATATGATGATGGTTTTCACGACACCTGTGTTCTGGCAGCAAACCCATTGCAAAAAAGCCAGCTCTAGAATTGAAAAAAAAAATTATATTGAAATAATTTCAAACTTGCAGGACAGTGGTGAAAGATAATACCAACCCCATACAGAGAATTCGAACATGCTCTCTACCGAGATACCCAGATCCACTAATTTTTAATGTTTTGCCCTTTTTCTTTTCCTTCCTTCCTTCCATTTTCTAAATACTTAAGAATACTTTGTATAATACTTCCATGTACATTTCCTAAGAACAAGGATATCACTTATGTGCACTTAAATGCAGTTACCAAAATCAAGAAATTTAATTTGGTATAAAGCTTATAGTCTATAGTCCAGTTTTTTCATATGTCCCAATAATGTCCTTTTGGACATTTTCTCCTCCATTATTAGATCCAATTTGGGATCATGACTTGCTTTTTTTTTTGATAGGATAAAACAATCATTTTATTGGAGAGCATTTAGCCCAAATATTACATTTGCTTTTCACAGTAAAATCAAAATCAAATAAAACAAACAAACAAAACAATGAGAAATAACAACAAAATCAAGGTTAATTAAAGGCAATTTCCTTGGACAACATCTGCTCATCTGATAATCTCATAGCTAGCTTCTGGTCAGACCCTGCAGCACTACCTACCTACACAGTTAGCAAGTTACTATTTTCATATACATTCAATAGTCTCCATGGTAAACACACTTTGATGAATGCAGTTTTCTCCAGCATACAGCTATTGCAATAAAGTTATTATGACAAGATACATGGACAGGCTCGACTTTTGCCCACCTCGGCACCCTTAGTTTTCAGAGTGTTAAAAAATTATGAATGGCAAAAGGAGAGTAGAAGTTATAAAAAATGCTAGCATGCGTAAGAATGGAAAAAAAGAATGGTATATGCAGAAAAATAATCTAGATAAGTTGGTTTCAGCATAAATTTGCATTTACAAATCAGAACAGATGTAGGAAGAAGGCATATGTATACATTTATTCAACAGCTTACACTCCAAATATTTTTATGTCAAAGGGCCTTGTATAGGAGTATAGCTTCCATGAGTACGCTTCTGATATTATGAGTGATGCCACTACACGTATCTGCAATGCTATGTATAAAATAACAAATCCTTATCTTTTCCTTAAAATTCATATTCCATTAGATATGAGGTAGATTGGGTTGCATTGACTCTACAATTCAGCTTGTAGATAATTAGCATCTTCAAATTATTGGTCTGCTAATCCATGAACATGGAGTGTATTTCCAATTATGTACATCTTCTTTCATTCTTTTCAGCGATATATTTTTAGTTTCAATTATAGAGGTCTTAAACTTCTTTATTTAAAATTTCTTCTCACAATTTGTTTACAGCATAAATGGCATTTTATACTTTACTTTTATTTTTATTATATCTATATTATAATTTTATTACATCTATATTATATACTTACATACCATGTGATTATCCAAACTGTACAATCAGTGGTTTACAATATCATCATATGGCTGTGCATTTATCATCACAATTGACTTTTTTTCTTTTTTTTGTGAAAACATATATACAAAAAAGCAATAAATTTCAAAGCACACAACAATTAATTGTAGAACAGATTTGAGAGCTTGGCATGGGTTACAATTCCACAATTTAGGTCTTTACTACTAGGTGCTTTAAGATAGTGGAGACTGAAAGAAATATCAATATAATGATTGATCAATCATACTCATTTGTCAAACCATATATTCTCTCTATAACTTCACTATCACCTTTGAGCTTTCTCCTACTCTTTAGGGACATTTGGACTATGCCCATTCTTTTTTATTGGCTTTTATTAAGATACAAGTTTACAGTTCTAAGGCCATGAAAAGGTCCAAACTAAGGCATCCAGGGAAAGATACCTTGACTTACAGAAGGCCGATCTGGAAAGCATGTCGCTGGTGTCTACTGGTCCTTTGGCTTCTGGTTTAAAACAGCTTTCCCTGGGTATTTTTCTTTCTGCATCTCTGTGTCAGCTCTGAAACTTTTTCCAAAATGGTTCCTTCCTCTTCTTCTTCTTTTCTTTCTAATGTTTATTTTATTTTTTAAATTTATATCCAATTGGGGACATAAATGAAATCAGAATGATTTGATCAGTGACTGGAAAAATATTTGCAAGCCCCCTTCAGGGAATGGTGAGAACGGGGAGAAATTCAACTTCCCCAAGTTGAATTCTTGATATTCTTACAAGCAGTGTGGACAACCAAAGCTGTAAGCTGAGCCCCCAGTCTTGGGGCTTGTTCAT
>PVIY010014377.1:0-56573 GCA_004026745.1 Myrmecophaga tridactyla | reverse complement strand
CACTCTATCCCTGCTTCTCCTTCTGGGTCCATGTCATGGTAATACATTTCATACTACTTAATTGTGCAATTTGACATTCTCTGATGATCAACATGTGCCTATATAATATATAAAATAGCACTTAGTTCACCAGTGCCTTGAGAATGGGACTTGTTTAGTGTTTGCTAATTCTCATCCCAAAGGAGTTTAGACAGCTCAATTCACTTCCTGCAATTATAACCAGTCAATGACCACCTCCACACCTCCAGTTTATTCTCCACACTGTAGCAGAATTATCTATATAAATATTAATTATCTACATAATTCATATGTAAAATATTATATGTAATAAAGGATGTAATATATATATTTATTAGAGCACCCAACTGTCTGACTCAAAATTCTATGAAGATTTCCCTTCATATTTGGGAAAGTCCTGACCACAAGCAAGGCCTTACATGAGCTGACTTCAGCCCTGCCCTAGGGCCTACCTCCCACCACTATGCCACTTTCAAATGCTGGCCTTGCTACTCCCAGAACATGTGCAACCTGTTACCACCGCAGGGCTCCCACTGCCTGGCACATTCTTACCCCAGGTTCTCCATGCTGGGCTTCATTCTATCTCTGCTCATTATCCCATCAAAAATAGTCCCTGCCCCACTTTACCTATTTTCTGGCTTCATTTTTCTTCAAATTGCTTGCATTATATTATGCATTTATCTGCTTACTGTCTATCTCCCCTCCTAGATGGGCAAACTCCATTAGTGACAGGATTTGGTCTTGTTCACTTCTACACTGGGGCCTAGAACAGTGCCTGGCACAAGGTAGATGTTCACTGATTTATGTTGAATGAATGAATAGACTGCCCAACCTCGCTGCCCTTTAGAGTTTCAGCTCCGCCTGGGTTCCCCAATACTTGTTGACGCTTATCAATCCCAGTCCCCTGGTAGCACTACTGGTCCTCTAAAGCTTCACTGTCAATATGAGCCCACGTGGCTGCGGAACATCTGAAATGTGGCCAGCACATACTGAGATGTGCTGTTAATATGAACATCACACCAGATTTAGAAAAATTAGTATGAAACAGGAACGTAATTATCTCATTGGGATGCTTTTATTGAATGCATGTTGAAATAATAATATATTAGGATATTCATTTAAATATAAATATTATTAAAATTAGTTTCACCTGTTTCTTTTTTACCTTTTTTAATGTGGCTACTAGAAAATTTAAAATGACGAAGGTGATTTGCCTCTGTGCCTTGCCTTATCTTTCTATTGGACAGCACAGTTCTAAACCAAGACTGTTCTCTGGTGGGGTCAAGTAGCAAGGGCATAGGCTTTGCGTAGGAAACATAGGTTGGGATTTTGGCCTTTCTTGCCACATGACTATGAGCAGGAACTTAAATTCTCTGAGCCGCAATTGCTCCTCGGTTCAGTGTGTGCCACGGATATTCCTTCAGAGGGCAGTTCTGAAAAGGCCTTGTGCATCCAAAGCATATAGAACATGCTGTTCCTTCTCCCTCTCCCATTGACTGCAGGATCTTGCCAAATATACACCACACTCTTTCAATTTATTCCCCATAGTTCTACCCCTACCTATACCTAACCATGCCAGGCTATATTCTGAGCTACAAAGAAGATGAAAGATTTATGTAGTTGCACCTATTCTGTGTGAGGAATTATGCTAGGGGTTGGATGCAGGTAAAGTGGGGCTTTGTGATTTTCTTGTGCGAGGGTTACAGAGCTGACCATGTATGGCTCTCTTCCTGCTGACCTCTGGAGGCTGCTCTGCCCCTTCCCTGGCCCTCTCCAGTCATGTCCAGAGGCAGATGTAGTCTCAATTTTCCTGGCCTGTGGTGTGACTCTGAAGGGCTGTGCCTCAGAATCTGCTGGAGAGCTGAATATACAATTGAGCAATCAAAATCCATGGTTTCCCAGCTGCTTACCTAGAAGTGCTTAGTAATATCCAGGAATCTATATTTTTAAAAGCTCCACAGGAGATTCTGATGTATCTACAACCAGGACTAAGAATCTTGAGAAGGGTGCATGCAAAGCATGCCTTAGGATTTAAGTTTTGATCTCCCACCAGTTGGATACCCTAGGATAAACCACAGAGCCATCCTGAATTTCGGAGTCCTTATCCGTAATTTGACACCTAATTATAGGGCAGCTATCAGGATTAAGTGGCATAATAATGAGAAGCACTAAAATCTGAAATGGGATCGATAAATGATAATCATTTCAGTCTTGTAATGATATCAAAGAAGGAACAATTGAGCCAAAAAGAAAGAGAGCTGCCATCTCAGACATCTTTGTCATATTATCATCATTGCCTCTTTCCTCTGGCATTTTCAACTTTCCTCTAAATTTCAAGCCACCCATTTCTTGTTAGTTATTCTTAAGCATCCAAGACAGGTATTCTTTGTGTGGAACTAGCTGGACATTTTGTATTAGTGCAACAAAGCAATTACCACCAAAAATCCACTCAAAATGTCAATATTTTAGTTAAGACTAATGAAGGCCTATCTCTGTTGGATAATGGTGCTCTCTTTTCCATGCTGTGTAGATTCTCAGTATTCCAGTTTAAAATGTGACACCCACTTCAACCATGCCTCCCTGACCCAAGCACCTTTCCAAATAAAGCCACATTCACTGAAACCAGGTTTCCCATCCATGCCATAAGAGAAGACTAGAGAGGTGGTGAAAAGCTTCCCTGGAATTATTAATTTAGGGAGTTTTGTTCACAAAGTAGACAACTCTGAAATTTTTAAAACTTCCCTGGAGATTTCAGCCAGGAGTTGTAGCATGTCTGGCATCTTGCTTCATCTTGAGAATGAGCCGAGACCCAGCCTCTCTTGCAGCTTCTCATCCTGGGGCCTGGCCAGAAACCCATTGAGCTGAAGAGAGACGGGGGAAAAATTGCCAAATGTTTGTGAGCTTCCCACAGAGGCCCTTTTTGGCTCTCAGAAATGTCAGTAGAGTTCCCAGGAGAATCCAGTGGCATATCCATCCAACTATTTTATCATTTTATCATCGGAGAGAATCTTCTTAACCATATGTACAATATGTACAGCAATTTCATGAAATGTCTTCTCTCTTTGTCCTTCCATGAAATTCTTTCACATAACATGGGCGTAGAAAACAAATATACAAAACAATTGAGTGCTTTGTTTCTTACCTAAATCCAATATCTAGTTCATTATTGGGTAACTGCTTTGCCTGGTGAGAGAAAAATAAACAAACATAAGAAACCATCCAGTTTTTATCCTGAAAAAATAAACAGGTAACAAATCACAACTATATTACTTTTCCTGGGATGCTAACACAGATATAACAAATGTGACATGAGGAACAAATCAATATTATGATCACCAAGGCAGCCAATCAAATAATCCTTCCAGACTACAAAATATCATATTATCTGATAGCAACAAGTGCCTATCTAAATGAACGTTTTAATGCCATCAAAACCTTTCTCTTTAGCAGTATGCGGCCAGCACACCACATAGCTGGTGAAAAGGACCTCGGCTTTAAATAACTGGGGAAAGCAACCATCTCCTTAATGTTCTCATCTGTTTGAAGTTTTGTTCCCTGTTCAGATTTCCTTGGCTTAAGGTCCTTAGATGACTTGTGTTCATTAGCATTCATGTTATATCACAAAAGTTACTTCTTTTTTCTTCTTCTTTTAATTTTCTTCTATGGCCTTGGGGTGGGGTGGAGGGTGGAAGATTTTCTAGAATTCCAGTCTTTTCATTTAATTTATGTATCTTAGTTGAAAAAGGCAATTTCAGCAGCAAGCCCAAGGGGCCGAGGTGATTTTCCAGTCTAGATAAGGAAAGCCCAGCCACATTTCACTTAATGTAAGCTGGATACAGGTCTACAGGTCTGCTGTCTTGGGCACTCAAGGGCAGTTGTAAAGGATTTAAAACAATGAGCCCATTTTTAGTGCTCTGACTTTCACTTAAAGCAAAAATGGGTTCAATTTTTGGTGGGTTCAATAAAAGGGATTTAATATTTAAGAGTCAATACTTAGAGTTATTTCTTAGGCCTTAAGAGGAGGGTAATTAGAAACATGATGAACCAGTTTGGATATACTTAGTTTTATTTCTATGTAGCTTTTTCAGCACAACTTAGTGTTGGAAACTACGTTGGACAGAAAACAACATAGACTCTAAAGTCACCTTTTAAAATAATTTCATTTGGTATGAGATGTTATGATGTTTAACAGAAAAGGCAACCCATTATTTAGAAATAAATCTTAAGAAATAAGGTCATAGGGAATAATAGAGAATTGAGGGTCTCTGTCCTCAGGAGCTACCTCCTTTGATTGGGTAAAAAAAAATTAAAGCAAATGGGATGGATCTAAATTCAATAATATAGAAAATACAGTTAATGGGCTGTGTCCATCCTCACTCATCTGGTCACTCATGGACAGAGTTAAGTGTAGCATGCCTTAAAGAAAAGACTTTGACCCCTAAATGGCTTCATTGCTAGCCCTGAGATTCCACAAAAAGGAGTGTTTTCACTGTTTATTCTTATGTTGCAACAAATCATTTAGGCAAGAAAAGACAAAATTTCTGGTAGCTCAGCCATCAGTTCCTGAGGAGAAAATGAGCTAACTCATCTACCTCCTTATTTAGAACCTTGTATAGAAGTTGGCAATCAACACTAAGTACACTGTATTAGGAAATTTATAGACATGATTTCATTCAATTCTCAAAACAATCCTATGATACAGACATTATCACCTCTAATCAGCAAATTAACATAAGGTGAAGGAGGTTGGGTATTTTGCTCAAGATCAAACAAGTAATAAGTGGCAGAAATGGGACTTAAACACAAGGTCTTTTACCACCCCAAAGTCTGTGTGTTTCTACCACGCTTAATTCCAGACATAAGTCCCAGAATTCTAAAATTGCCCCCAAAGACAAGTCCTTCAGAATTGACCAGATAGAGTGACACACTTTTTACAGCAATGCTACAGGATCCTAAACTGGGAAATTTTCTTATGTTTCTAATGTTTTTAGAGATCTGATCCTTGTACGCCCACTGGAAAAGGTTTCTGTATTTGAGGAAGAGGTATTTCTTTTAAGTCAGTGGAAGAAAGCATAATACTTGCAGCTAGTTTTCTAAATTTACTTGCTTTTTTATTTCTTTTCTTTTCTTTTTATTTTTTTAACAAGAGCCACAAATGAGCCCTTTCAAAACCTGAGTTCAAAACCTCCCTGCCATTTGTTTCTTGTTGATCACAACTTAAAAAAAAATAAATCCATTCCAATTTCACTGTAAACACATTTGGGAAACTCACTCTTAACATCCAGTTTCATATAAACTCCGTTTACAAAAAGATTCGGTCTTCCTCTTCCTTTATTTGCCTCTGAGCCCCATCAAATCCAATCTGCTGACCTTCACTGCAGATCAAAACAACCGACATTTACCAGTGCCATAAGGATTCCTGAATAACGGGGATCACAGCGCCACACGAAGACCCATTTATTCCAAGCAATCTACAGGGCAACAGTTTTTAATTTGTCAAGTAATTCCAAGGGCCCCCCTTTCTTGTTATTTGTCATATAAATAACCAAAGCAACGTTACATTTGTATTGTACTGCACAGTAGACAATATGCTGTTAAAATTCAATAAAATACTATTTATCATTTAAGCAATTTTATAAGGGAGTGTTTAATAACATCAACAATGCTCAATACATATTGTAAAGGAAAATAAATAAAAGTTGCAAAAGAGTTTTAACACTTCTATGTCTCATTAAAAAGGACCTGGATGGATATGTACTAAGTAGTAACCAAAGATTATCTCTGTTCAAAAGGATTCATGGACTGTTTTTGTTCCCTGTATTTTTTTTTTATTTAAAAAGCATGTAAGGCTTTAAAAAAAAGGTACGTAAGGGTTTCAAAGTGAGAAATAATAAAAATTTTTATTTAAGACTTTTTATCATTAACCATATATTCATATATGGCTGCATGTAAGTACATGTTCTTTGGCTACACACTCCTTAGCTGTAAGTTAGGCAAGGTGAGTGTTAGTAACTGTTTTATATGTGGAGAAATGGAGATTAAGTAATTTCCTTCTAGTTACCAAGTAGAAGTGGTCTAAGTGAAACCTAGTTTTGCTGATTCCAGTCCTGTGTATTTTCATAATATCTGCGTGTTATCACAATTACAATTTTAGGAAAGTCAGTTTCTATTGCAAGTGTCTCCATTCCATTTTTTATGAACCTCTCTACCCTTAAGGAGGCTTTAGATCTGATATGGCATAAAGCTTCACCTTTGTTTCAACTGTGATAAGTGGTAATCATCACCAATCAATCACAGCACTCCATCCTACAGACGTAAGACACAGCCTGAGAATCCTTCTCGCCCCACTTCTGAAGACAGCCATTTCCTAGCTGGGGTTGGCACATGAGGAGCATTGTGCCATGGGCACCGGAGGAGTCATGAGGGTGTGCGTGGCAGGACTTTGCCATCCCTGGTATATCAAACCATATGTCAGCAGCCCTCAACAGCTCAGTACTGTCTTCTATTTCATTTATATGTCAAATCATACGTCAGCAGCCCTCAACAGCTCAGTACTGCCTTCTATTTCATTTATATGTCAAATCATACGTCAGCAGCCCTCAACAGCTCAGTACTGCCTTCTATTTCATTTATATGTCAAATCATACGTCAGCAGCCCTCAACAGCTCAGTACTGCCTTCTATTTCATTTATATATCAAATACGTCAGCAGCCCTCAACGGCTCAGTACTGCCTTCTATTTCATTTACTTAGTTTCCTACAGTGTGTTAGACACTGTGGAGTAAAGAGGTAGGGATCTGGTATAAATCTTACCTTCAAGGTGCTTACATTCTACTAGGGGAGGTGACTAAGATTAGACATGCCTGTACTGCAGCATGGACAATCCAAGTGTTAGTCATCAGTTCCCTGTTCATAGAAAGCCAAAGGAGTTCAGAGAGGAGCAAGATTGCTTCCATCTACAGGGTGTGCAATTAAAGCTTAGTGGAGGAGCTGGCATTTGCAATGAGCCTTGCAGGAGAGGTGCATGATATGAACATGGGAGTGAGGAGAAGGAGGAGGAGGATGTGGCAGAGGCAGAAAAGGCATATACTACACATAAGAAACAGTGTCAAAAAGGTCCAGATGCAGGAAAATGCAGGGAGTGTGTGGGAAGCAATGAATAGTTTGATTTGGGTTCATTAAAGTACTTAGAAATGGTGGGAAATAAAACAGGCAGTAAATCGATCAGAGAGTAGAGGGCACCGGATGCCAGGGTAAAGAGCTTGGGATTTATTTCATTGACAATGGGGAGTTAATGACGGTTTTGAGAAGGTGAAGTGCATGATCAAGGCTGTGCAAAAGAATGCATCCAGCAGGATCATGTGGAAATACCAGAGTGGAAACGGGTCTGACAACTGAAGGGCATTACAGAGGGAGAATTGAAACGTCCAACCTGAGGTTTGAAGATGGTCGGCACCTCTTTTAGATAGAAGAGTTGTGGGAGAAATGAATACCTTTGACCAGTTTTAGTACCTGCTTTCCTCTCCTGTATTCAGAGTCTGTGTTGACCTGACCCTGAAAGGATCTGGCTGCCACTTAAGGGAAGATAAAATATGACCAGCTCAGTAATGGAAACAAGGAGCACAAAAGCAACTTGATTCTCAGCTGCAGGAAAAACACATCAAGAATTCTCTCAGCTTTACCCAAACTGGAGCCCAATTTATCTGCTAAATTTATCAGAGCTTCACCTTTCTTACAGAATAAAGAAAGGGGAAAGAGGAAGAAACAGCATGAGGAGGAGGAAGATCAGAGCAAGGCATGAACATGATCCACCCCAGATAGCTTGAAAACAGAGGACAAACTGCCAAGAACCAACAAAGGGCATTTACTGAACTCTTTCTGCAGACTAGTACTTTCTAGGTGTTATCCCATTCAATCCTCAAAGCAACATCATGGGGAGCATACTACTCTTGTTACATCATGGATAAAGAAACCAAAACTCAGAGTTAGTGAAATGGAACAGAACCAGCTGAGAATTTTCCTCTAAGGAGAGAGAATTTCCCAAAACCCTAAATCCAAGGGCCGACTGGGCAAGTTCTCTCAGGTCTAACTGACTCCTCAGGCCATAGTTTCCCATAGCACAACTCATACTCTCAACATCAGGCAACATCTGCATTTCCTGGGGTCAGGGTCATTATCAGGAGTGGGGGGCGGGATGGTCATTATCCATCTTTAACTTGTTTTCACTCATCCCCTTAGCTCTCTTCTCTGCATTGATTTGGATTTTTGGTCTTTTCAAACACCGTGTTTATCTCCAAGGAGTTTTCCGGCTCACTATCAAAATAATTCTTTAAGCTCTGCTCTTGTGTCAGCTGCTTGCACACTATATCAGTGCTGTTCTTCCCTGGAAGTCTTTCGAACTACTGATGCTTTCCTTCCTCCTCTAGATTTCTGACATGAGTGTGACAGCTGGGCGCACCACTTTATTTCTTTTCTGTGTTTTCCTTTCCACTCCACCAAACTAAGTTTCACTGAATCCACTTCTTGGTGTGCTCAGTAAAGCCCTCCAAAGAAGCTCTGGCAGAATAAGCTTATCAGTGTTATTTATTGCTTGTCTCCATTCTGCCAATGCTAAGGGATATACCACCATGCTAAAATATTAATGCTGCATCCCAGGACAGCACAAAAGACAAAGGACAGCAGGAAGGGAGATGCTAATGCAAGCTAGAAAATCATATGGAACCAGGGCACAGGCCAATTGTAGACCAGAAGCCCAAACAACAGGTATCAAAACCATCCCACACAGACCTGGGGATTTTCTTTTTCTTGTTTCTGTGGTTAGTTCAGTCCTATCCTAATAGCCTTTAACCTTGGTGTCCAAAGTGCTCCTTGCCCAGCAACTTTTACATTTTCTTCAGCTAAGGAAGACAATTCCCTATTAGATGTGCAATGAGAAAATTCTGATGAAAGCCTCAAGGGGCAAAATTAAAGGGCATTTCACTCTGGAGCATAGAATGCTTTGTTAGTGGCATGGATCCTCAACTGTATAGTGCAATGAGAGCCACAGAGGCTTTCTGATTTATAAAAATAATTCATATCCATTATAAAACTTTCAGAATTATATGCATTTTATACATCTGCTCAATTCCATGAACTAACTTCAGTTACCAGTGGAATAAATAACCTTACTAATATGTCATAAGTATAAAATACATATTTTAGCAGAAAGGGACTCATTTCATACCTAAAATACTGTAATCTGCTTTCTAATGTTTGATTTTATATCATAGTCATACCTCTATGTCAAAATAATGGTCTTCCAGTTAAACATAACAGAATAAAGATATTTTAATTCTACCTCTTGTTTTAAACCCATCAAAGATAATTTTAAAAGTGAAAATAAAAGGAGTGTATATCTCCATAGTAATGATAATATACATATCATATACAATATCAATATACATATTGATATACATATCAATATACATATCATATACATATCAATATACAAAACCTCAAACTGCAAACTCTGCCATGTGCTTTGAAACTTGGCCCAAATGAGAAAGTCATTGAGGGCCTCCACATTACCTCCATAGAAATTAGGTAGGCTATAGATGCACCATATGCAAATGGCCCAAACCAGAAACATCGATGCAGCAATTGGTTGAAGGAAACATTGGAATCTGGGGACATAAGCAGCCAAAGCAGTAGTGGAGAATGTCCCTATATAGCTCTATTCTTCTCTACAGCAGGAACGCTAGGCAGGTAGAGCTTGAGAATGCACATGCCACTTTTATTGTCCACAATCCAGACCTACAGATAAGGGGATTTGATGACCTAGTTTGCTCAGTTGGTTCCTATCATCCTAGTATAATTATAAGTAGCATTCTCTTTCACCATAGAGCAAATGATAGTTGGAACCACAAATTGCATGGTCTCTGTGCTTATTGCTAAGAGAAACTGCTGGAATTGAAGTGGGGCAAACAGACGAATGAAATTTATTTACCCACTTGGCTACAAAACAGCTTGTGAATCAAGGGTTTCCCCTGAGCCATAGCAACATTGGAAACAGAAAAGCAAAGGGGACCTCACCCCAGGGCAGAGGATATAGGGATGAAACCTGAATCAAAGCTGCTGAGATTCCATCTCTCCATTTGTCACCACATTTTCTAATGTGAAAACAAATCCTTAGTCTGACTTGAAGATTATCAATAGTGGAGAGAACCAAACATGGGACATATGCATAGGAATTGAGTGGAGAGGAAAAAAAGAAAAATCATAAGCAAGAAAGCAGCTGAAAAAAACATATCTTGAGAAGAATTCCCCATAGTCTCAAAGAAATTTCAAACAACATGATATCTACAACACCACCAAAAAAAAAAAAAAAAATACTGAGAAAGAAATTCAAGGTGTTTCAATTATCTATTGCTGTATGGCAAACTATCCACAAAACTTGTGACTTAAAGTTTATTTGCTCACAAATCTGCAACTTGGGTAGAGCTTAGGGAGGAGTGACCATTCATCTATGTTCTACATAATATCAGCAGTGTGAGCTCAACTGGGACTGGTGGATCCGCTTATGAGATGAATCTTGGAAATGGCTGCAAAGGTGCTGCTGAATGGAAGCTGGGAGCTCAGCTGGGGTTGTTGCCTGGGTTCCTCAGTTCTCCCCAGAGATTCTCCATCTGGCTTATTTATGCCTCCTCACACCATGGTGGTCTCAAGGCCATTGGATGCCTCATGTGGTAGCTTACTTCTGAAAGTGTAGAAGTGGAAGCTTCCAGGTTTAGGCCTGGAACTGACACAATATCACTTTCATCACATTTTACTGGCTAAATAATGACAGCCAGACCAGATTCAAGGAGAAGGACAACATAAGGGCATAGACACTAGAAGTCCGGGCTCATTAGGAGTTACTCAAGTAATAGTCTATCACTGTGTAGTCTTGGTCCCCTATGGATTCATCAGCTTCCCACAGGTGAAATGCACTCACCAGCTCCCTAAACATGCCCCAAATCTCATGCTATTACAGCAACAGATTCTGACTTGTGGTATAGGATACTGCCATTTAAATCAATTCCAGGTATGAATTAAGCTCCTAGGGTGCAGATCTAGGTCTGAAGATGTATGAACTAAAGGGACAAGTTTCTAATTCCCCCCACATACATCCAGCATACAATGGTGAGTAGGGTCAGAAAAAGTGCAATAGACATGAGCATTCCAAAAGGTAGACAATGAGAAACCCTAGCAGTCAGCAGTCCAGAGAAATACTGAAATCCAACTAGATACATATCACGGGTTCCTTGATTAGGACCCAGTTCTGCCATAAGCTGTGATGATTCCTTTCATCTCTTGGCTTCAAGCACTAGACTTTTGGCCCTTCCTTTCAAGTCCTCCATCTTTTTTCATAGGAAATGGCCAATGTTTATAGCAGAGAATTTCCTTGACTTGCTTCCTGTTGCTCATAAATTGGGGGTGGGGGTGGGGTACAGAGGCCCATTTTAGTTCTGAATGTCTCTCTTGTAGTCGAAGCTGAGATAATTCCTTAAAAGGCTGTGGATTTCCTAGATATCTAATTATAATTCACTCCATTAAACAAGAGTAGCACCCACAAAATTTTATGACAGCTCCCTCTCTACTTTAGGACTATGGGTCACAGTTCAGTAAGACAAGTTTTGTAAGATTCTTAGAAATCCAATTGCATACCTGAGAGGGTCTACAACCACTAAGATTTCAAGGATTATTTTGGTCTAGATGAAAAGGGTCTATAAATCACCAATTTATACCTTTCCAGAGTCTTAAAAAAGGATCATATAAGTTCTTGACTGCAAGCCACATTTTATAGGCAGTATTCTATATTTGAGATTTGCCCTGAGGTCATTTCTTTCTTTGAGAAATTTTTGCTGGCTGAAGAATATTGGAATGAGAAATCATTTTATTTTCCAACCCAGCAAGTTCTGGATTGGTAATATTTTCTCTAAATTCTGCTTAAAAAATGAAAGAGTTCCTTCCTTACTTGCTCTGTCTCTAACTGTACTTTGTCATGTGTAGCTAAAAGAAACAAGTTGGCACTTTTGGTTCTTTGTTTAGAAATAGCCTTAGCCAGATACACAAGATCAAGAGGTACATTTTCTGTCATTCGCTTTACTTCAGGCAATAGCCTAATCAATTGTTCTATGTACAACATGGGCACCCTTTTCTGAGATCTCCTATGGCAATCCCTTTAGGCTTCCACTATTAGTCTCCCCAAGACATTTCTGGCCTCTGCTGCCCATTGCCAGTGTCCAAAAAAACCTTTCAAAAAGTCATTCCAAGAGGACAAGCCCCAATGTTAATAAAGTTTTCTTGAACTAAAGATGTAAATCTACAGCCAAAAGAATACACCACAGTCCAGGAAATAAAGTGATGAAAAGGAAATATGCCAATAGATATCCTAATAAAACTACCAAACTTCAAAGACATACAGAAAGAATTCTATGACATATATATGTGCCAAAAATTAATTATGTACAAAGGGGAAAATTTTGATTGGCTTCAGATTTCTTCATAGCAACATTAGATGATACAAGCCGATAGAACAACATGTAAAAAGTGCTGAGGAAATTTTTTTATCTAGCCAAGTTCACTACAAGTACAAGGTAAAAAAAAAATCAGATTGATAATATATCAAGCCATATATGGTAATTTCAAATAAAGTATTAAAAATGATATATCATGGTAAAATACTAGTTGAAAATTAAATCCATTTCAACATAGAATTGAGACACATCAACTGCATGAATCATGGCTATAGGGAAGAAAGCAAATGCTATACATATAAACAATTAGTGGAGGAAGGGGGAAATGGAAGGAAATAAAGATATACTGATTTGTTTTAGACAAGGTCTCTATATATGTTTAGTTTGATATATGTAGTTAAAAATAATTACTTCAAACTCTTAAGGTTTTACACATTTTACTCCAATTTAGAGAATCCTTCAAAAATTGTAGCTCTCCTTATATGAAGTTATACCACATCTTTAGATGATTCTCTACATTAAATTCAAATAATTATATTTAACACATTTGCTTAAAATTATATATATAGGACTTCAGCCATAATGAAGTAACAAGGACCATACTTAACCTTCTGTGATAGTCAGTAGAAAAAACTGGACACAGTATGTGAAATAATGGTTTCCAGACATTAGAAAATAGGTTGCACAGATTGTGGTCACCGAGAGAAGGGAAACAAATGAAGTTATTCCTATAGTTTGTTTGTTGTTTTGTTTTATTTTACCTGAAGCAATTTCAGCATTACAGGGAGAGGGAAACCCAACCAAAGCCTGGTGGGTTCATTGAGAGAGATGCCAGAGATTAGGGAAGATGAAATGGCTGGTAATTGTGGGGCACATTTCTAGAAAGGATGAACTGCAGAAAAAGCATTCTAGAAATCTGCATAGGGGTTACTTTGAGTCTTTGCTGATCACAGGCTGTACGTGTATAGATTGAAACTCCACAAATCAAGGTAAAGAATTACTTGTTAAAAGTAGAACAATTTCCAGGGCTCACATAGGCTGTGGAGGCATGCAGCACTAATAAGCCAGAGTAGACTGCCAACAATTATCACTTGGAACATTCAGTTGACACCCCAGAGGGGTCATGATTTAATAGTAGGGCTGAACTATTGCTAAAGTAAAGCCTAATCTAGATCTATCCTCACAAAGCTTAAAAAGAGGACTCAGTGGACTCAAAACAGATATAAAAAGAAATGTCTGCTAAAATAAAATCCAGAACTGTTTCAAGGAAGACAACAAAATCTAGATTTTCAACTACATAGCAATCACACACACACACAGTTATATAATGGTCACATGAGCAGTACCAAATAAAAAAGTATTAAATCAAGAATCAGGAGAATGTGACTCCTAATTAGAAGAATCCTCAGTCAATAGAAATACACTTAGAAATGACAGAGAGATTAAGGAGCTCACAGACAAGTACTGTAACAATATAATCTTATTTAAAAGAAAACATGATTAAGTAGAGAAATGGGACATTTAAAAAAGAGTCAAATGGAATCTTTATAGATAAAAAATAGAAAATTCAAACTAAAAATTTTACTAGCTAGATTTAACAGTATATTAGACCACACAGAAGAAAATGCAGGTAATCTTTAAAATTTACAATGAGAATCAAATGTAAATGAAGCACAGGAGGAAAAAATGACTGAAAAAATGAGTCTTTCATAATTTGTAGGATAATGTAAGGTGGTCTAAGATCACCTTCTAAGTATCCTAGAAGGAGGGGGTATGGAAAAATCTTTAAAGAATTTAGAGGCCAAAAGTTTTCCAAATTTAATGAAAACTAAAAGTCCATAGATCCAAGAAGCTGAGCAAACCCAAGCAAGATAAACATAAATAAAATGATACAAAGAAATATCAAAGTGAAATTTATGAATATCAGTGTTTAAGAGAAAATTTTTAAAGCATCCAGAGGAAAAAAAGACATATTAAATGCAAAGAAACAAATATGTGAGTATGAGAAGACTACTCAAAAATTATGTAAGCCAGAAGACAACAAAAGACATCTTTTAAGCACTGAAAGAAAAAAAAAAAAAAAACCTACCTGTCAGCCTAGAATTTTGTATCCAATATCCTTCAGAAGGAAAAGAAAAAAGTTTTTTTTTCAGACAAACAAAATCTAAGAGAATCCAGCCCCAGCAGATTTACACTTCAGAAAAGATTAAAGAAGTTCTTTGGGTGGAAGGAAAATGTCAGATGGGAGCATGGATCTGCAAAATGAAAGTAGGTCACCATAAATAGTAAATCATGGGTAAATTTAAAAGACTGTTTCTTCAATTTTAAATTTATTTAAGATATTGAGTCTTTAAAGAAAAAGAAATAACAATGTATTGTGGAGTTTAAAACATGAAAAACGACGAATGATAAGGATAACATAAAGGATGGACGCCGTGGGAAAATACTGCTGAAAGTATCACATTATATATAATATATGTATAATGGTATTTGTAAATACACTGTGATAGGTAAAAAATGCATACAGTAAACCCTAAAACAAGCAATAAAAGGAAGCAAAATTATTAAGCTAACAGAACAAATAGAAGACTAAAATATACTTGATGAAAGGAATGCAGGGGGCAATGCAATGGTCGCTCAGTGACAGAATTCTCACCTGCCATGCTGCATACCTGGGTTCGATTCCTGCTGCCTGCTCATGTAAAAAAAGAGACAGAAAGAATGCAGGAAAAGAGTAATAAAATAGAAAAAAAAAGATGGAGCAAATAGAAAACAAAATCCCAAGATGATAGATATAAATCTAAACATTAAAGTGATAACATAAAATGGAAATGATCTAAACTTTTCAGTTGAGAGACAGAGGTTTTCAGAGTGGATTAAACAGCAAGACCCAGGAATATATGGTCTGCAAGAAAACCACTTTAAGTGTGGATACACAGATAGTTAAAAGTAAAAGGACATTTGGGTCAACTGAGATAACAAGGTAACACACTCCAGGATTCCATTCCCTTTCAGAAACTTTGAACAACTATCAAAAACTAACCAAAACCCATCTTCCTCAAAATTCTTGAAAATGGTTTATCTCCAGTAACAGGGTGATTGCCAAATCAAAAAAACACAACTTAAAAATGGTAGAAGAAGCTCCTAATGCTCTTAATGGCTCACCCCCAGCTTCTTCCTGGCGTTCCGTGAAGCCAGTCTATATTCACATTTTGGATCTCTGGCCATGTTCCCAGAGGGAGCAGAGTAAACCCTATGTACATACCAAAGTACCGGAGTGTTGATGCCAATCTATGGGCAGCAGCCTGATAGAGTGAACCAGAAAAATCCTTTCTGGCTTGCCCTCCCAGAACTTGTCCTGCAGACAAGACAGTTGCTCACAGCTAAAGCAGTATAAGAAACAATTAAATTAAAGCAGTATGAGGGAAAGGACTACTGGCCTTAAGACATAAAATAGAGTACCTGGGAGGGGAGAAAAGTCTATTGCAAAAGAAATGGAAGGGGAAGTTGGATCCCTGCTAATGAAAAATTTCCTAACTCTACTAGTGCAAGCACAGGACAAATGGCAGGATCAGAAATGATGGAGGTGATTCTCACACTTTTGTCTCAGGCTGATCTTCTGAATATCAGGCTAAACTCTGAAGGAGAGCAGTAGCCAATCCAGAATAAATTTACAAGGACTGTTAAAGGTATTCTTTGCATTGGTTTGTTTGTATGCATTAACTCCTAGTATGCAAGGAAATCTCTTTCATATCACTGGACATAAATTTAAGCAACAACCAGCTCAGGATTTAAAACCCAGAGTTAATACATTAAAATATTAAAATGTGCAACAAAAGATTACAAGACAAAAAAACAAGAAATGCGTGTTTATCCAAAGGAATAAGATAAAACTCCAGAAACCATTAATGAAGAAATTCAGACTTTGGACATACCAGAGACTTAAAAAAAAGATCTTAAATATGCTCAAAGAGATAAAGGAAAACATGGAGAAATAACTAAGGGGTATTCAGAAAATGATAAATGAACAGCATGAGAATCTCAATAAAGAGATAGAAATTTTAAATAGAACCAAACAGAAATACTAGAGTTAAAGATCACAATAAACGAAATGAAAAATTCTCTACAGGGTATTTTGAAACTGACAAAAGAAAGAATCAGAGAACATGAAGACAAGACAACTGAAATTATTCAAGCTGAGGAGTAACAAGAAAAAAGAATGAAAAAGAAAATGAACAGAGTCTTGTGAACATCATTCAGCATGCCAAAATACACATTATAGTGTCCCAGAAGGAGAAGAAAAATAGGGATAAAAGGAATATTCAAACAAATGATGTCAGAAAACTTCCCAAATTAAATAAAAAACATAAATAAATATTTAAGAATATCAAAGAACCCCAAGCAGGATAAACTCAAAGATAACCATGCCAAGACACATAGAAGTCAAACTGTTCAATGTGAAGTGCAAGGAAAAAGTTCTGAAAGCTGCAAAAAAAAAGCAACATTTTATGTACAAGGGAGGCCAAATAAGATTGTGTCACTTCTCATTGGAAATCATGGAAGCAAGAAGCTAGTGGGATAAAATATTTAAAGTGCTGAAAGAAAATAATTATCAAACAAGGATTTCATATCTGACAAGACTGTCATTCAAAAATGAGGGAAAGATTAAGATATTCTTAGATAAACAAAAGCCGAGGGAGTGCATCATCACCAGCAAAGCTAAAAGGAGTTCATCATATTGAAAGGAAAAGACAGTAGACAGTGGATTGAAGCAGCATAAAGAAATATGGTTCTCCGGTAAAGGTAGCCCTATGGCTAATTATAAATTCCAGTGCTATTGTCTTATATTTTTTAGTATGTAACTCAACTTTTTACTTCTTCAAGTTTCTGAAATGCAAATGTATAAAAAGTAATGATAAATTTATGGTTTGGGGATATGCTATGTATAAGGGTGCAATTTGTAGCAAATACAACAAAGAGGTAAGGGACAGAGAGGTATAAGAAGAGTGTTTGTGTGTGTTATTGAATTTAAATTGGTAGCAAATCAAACAAGATTGATATACATTTAGAATGTTAAATTTACGACTCTTGTAAATCACAAAGGAAATATCTGAAAAATATACAGAGAAGAATATGAGAAGGGACTCAACAGGGTATACAACAACAATAAAATAAATATGAAAGAAGGTATTAACAGAAGAATTTAAGTTCAAAAAAGGTACACAACATATAAAAATCAAATAAAAAAATGGCAGAAGAAAGTCCTGCATTATCAGTAGTTACTTTAAATATAAATGAATTAAACTTAACAGTCAAAAGGAAAAAGAAAGCAGAATGGATTTTTAAGAAGTATGAACCAACTATATGCTGTCTACAAGAAACTCACCATAACATCAAAGGCACAAATAATCTGAAAGTGAAAAGATGGAAAATAGTGGTCCGTGTGAATAGCAGCCAAAAGAGAAATGGGGTAGCTATTTTACAAATATCAAGTAAAATAGATTTTAAGTCAACTGTTATGAAGGTCACTATATATTAATAAAGGGGTCAATTCAACAAGAAGATGTAATAATTATAAATAAATAAATACATATACACATATACACCTAATGTCAGGGTCCCAAATACTGACAGATTAGAAGGGAGAAACAGACAGTTCTCCACTAACAGAAGGAGACTTAAGTATACTACCTTCAAAAATGGATCAAACGCATAGACAGAAGATCAATAAGGAAATAGATTTGAATGATATTATAAACCAACTTGATCTAACAAGTTGGTTTATAATACCTATATATATATAGATATATATATATAGAACACTTAACTGAACAGCAGCAGAATACACATTCAACCTTAGTATTCATAGGTCATTATCTAAAATAGACCATATATTAGGTACAAAGTAAGTCTCAATAAATTCAAAAATATTTAAATTATACAATGCATCTTCTCTGGCCACAATGGAATAAAGCTAGAAATCAATGACAGAAGGAGAACTGGAAAACTCACAAATATGTGTAAATTAAACAACACACTCTTAATCAACCAGTGGGTTAAAGAACAAAGCATAATGGAAATTAGGAAATATGTTGATACAAATGAAACAAAAATACAATATACCAAAATGTGTGGAATAGAACAAAGGCAGTGCTCAGCAGGAAATTTATAGCTCTAAATGCTTTCATAGAAAAGAAGAATAATGTCAAACCAGAGACCTAAATTCAATAAATGGAAGATCATGAAAAAGAAGAGCAAACTAAATCCAGGTGAGCAGAAGGAAGGAAATAATGACTAGAGAGGAAATAAATGAAATAGAGAATTAAAAAGCAATAGAAAGACTCAATTAACCAAAAGTTGGTTCTTTGAAAAGATCAATAAAATTGACAAATACTTAGCTAGACTGAAAGAGGAAAAAAGAGGAAGGGTGTAAATAACCTCCACAGAAATAAAAGATTATAAGAGGATACTGTGAAAAACTATACACAAACAAATTAGATAACCTAGATGAAATGGACAAATTCCTAGAAATACACAAAATACATGCACCAACTCAATTAGAATTAGAAGACCTTAAACAGACCAATAACAAGTAAAGAGAATGAATCAGTAATCAAAAGACTCTCCAGTTGACTTCAGTAATGAATTTTACCCAACATTCCAAGAAAAAATAATACCAATCCTGTTCACTCTTCCACAAAAATAAAGAGAAGGGAACACTTGATAGCTCATTCTATGAGGCCAGATAAAGGTACCACAAGAAAAGAAAATAACGGACCAATATTCCTAATGAATATATATGTAAAAATCCTCAACAAAATAATAGCATACCCAAATCAACAGCACATCAAAAGAATGTGAAAGAAAAAAAAATCATGCAATCATCTCAATTGACTCAGAAAAGGCATTTGACAAAATCCAGCCCTCCTCATTGATAAAAATACTTAGAAAACTAGTAATAGAAAGAGACTTTCTCCACATGATAAAAGACATACATGAAAAACTCTAACATTATATTCAGTGATAAAAGACTGAAAGTTTTCCCGTTAAAATCATGAACAGGACAAGAATGCCCACTGTCCTGATGATTATTAAACATTGTACTAGACGTTCTAGAAAAAGCAATTAGATAAGAAAAAGAAATAAAAGGTATTTATATTGGAAAGAAAGAAATAAAATTTTCCATATTTACAGATGACAAGGTCCTATATATAGAAAATCCTGGAAAAACACATGAAGGTACTAGAACTAATAAACATGAAGCTACTAGAACTAATAAATTCAATGAAGTAGCAGGGTACAAGATCAATATGCAAAACTCAGTGGTGCTTTTCCACCAATGACAAACAATTTGAGGTCATCAAGAAAAAAAATCCATTCACAATATCAAGTAAAGTAATCAAATATTCAGAAAGAAATTTAACTAAGGATGTAAAGGACTTATACAAGGAAAACTATAAAATGTTACCAAAAGAAATCAAAGAAGACAAATAAATAATAGAACATTCTGTTTTTATGGATTACAAAACTAGATATTGTTAAGGTTTTAATTCTACCCAGTGCAATTTACAGATTCAATGAAATCCCAAATTCCAACAGCCTTCTTTGCAGAAATCATCAAATGTATATGGAAGGGTAAGGGGCTCTGAATAATCTTGAAAAAATAAATGAAGTTGGTATACTCACACAACCTGATTTAAAAACTTATTATAAAGCTACTGTAATCAAAACAGTGTAGCAATGGAACAAGGACATATAGATCAATGGAATTGAATAGAGAGCTGAAAAGTAAACCCTCACATCTATGGACAATTGATTTTTGACAAGGGGGAAGAATGGTATCTTCAACTCAGTGGGGAAAGAATGGTATCTTCAACAAATGGTGCTAAGAAAACTGGATGTCCATGTGCAAAAGGAAGAAGGTAGATTCATTCTCATACCATGTATAAAATTAACTCAAATGAATCAAAGACCAAAATATATTCTCTAAAACTATAAAATTCCTAGAATAACACAGAGAAACCTCTTTAGGAGCTTTAGTCAACGGAGTTTTAGATTTTACAACAAAAGCATGAGTAGCTAAGGTAAAATAGATAAATGGGATTTCAATATAATTTTTAAAAATATATGCATCAAAGGACTTTCTCATGAAAGTAAAAATACAACTTGCAGGATAGGAGAAAATATTCAGAAACCATGTATCTGATAAGGGTTTAATGTCCAGAATATAAAAAGAACAAACACAACACAATGACAAAAAAGACAAACAACCTAATGAAAAAATGGCCAAAAGACATGCACAGACATTACTCTAAAGAAGATCTGCAAATGGAGAACAAGTACATAAAAAGATGCAATTATCATTGACTATTAGGAAATGCAAATCAAAAGCACAATAAGATGCCATTTCATACCCACTAGAATGACTATTATTTAAAACAATGGAAAATAACTTTTAGACAGGATGCAGAGAAAGGAGAACACATTCATTTTTAGTAGAAATATAAAGAAGTGTTGTCACCGTGCAAAACAATTGTCAGTTCCTCAGAAAGGTAAGAATAGAATTATCATATAACCCAGCAACCCCACTTCTGAGTATATAAGCCAAAGACTCCAAATCCGTGTCTAAAACAGATATTTACACACTGATATTGATAGGGACATTATTCAAAATTGCTAAAATATGGAAGCGATCCAAGTATCCATCAACAGATGAATGGATAAATATTCACAATAGAATATTATTCGCCCCTAAAAGTAATGAAGTTCTAATATACATTGCAACACGAATGAACATTGAAGACATCATGTTGAGTGAAACAAACCAGATGCAGGACAAAAAGTGTATGATTTGATATATAAAATAATTAGAATATGCAAATTCATAGAGTCAGAAACTAGAATGCAGGTTACCAGGACCAGGTGGAAGTAGAAACTGGGTAGTTTAATGATTCTGGTTGGGGTGATGGAAAAGTTTGTTAATAGATGGTAGTCAACCAATGGTAGCAGAACATTGTGAATGTAATTAACACCACTGAATTGTGTAGTTTTACGTGATTGAAAGGGGAAATTTTAGGTTGTATGTATGTTACTAGAATAAAAATTTTAGAAGCCTTAGAATACTACAACATAAAAAGTGAGCACTAAAGTAAACGATGGACCAATAATATAATTATTATTAATAATATAATTGTATATAATTATAGAAGCATTGTTTCATTAATGTAACAAAGTTACCAAAGTAACACAAAATGTTGATAATAGCTAAAACCATGGATGCGTGTATGGGTGGGTATATGGAAACTCTGTACTCTGCATGATTTTCCTTTATAACTACAACTGTTCTAATAAAATCTTTTAAGTAAGTGCATGGAAAGTATGAAGCATGAAAAAGAGGAATGAGGTAAGTTAAATAACAAAATAGACTTCAGGACAAGGAACAATACTTAGAGAAAAGTATGATATTTAATAATGATAAAGAGGTCAATTCATCAAAGACACGTAACATGTCTAAATGTGTATGCATACAATAACCAACTTGAAGGTACAAGAAGAAAAGACACTCAACTGCAAGGAGAAATAGAAAAGTTCCCAATTATAGTTGGAAATTTCATCAATCCTCTCAGTAATTAATAGGACAAGTAAATGGAAAATCAGTTAAAATACAGAAAATTTGAACTAAACTATCAACCAACTTGATTAAATTTACATTTATAGTACAGGTACTTGCTCCCATCTTCCCCAACAATGGCAGAAAACACATTTTTTTCAAATGTCACTGGCAAGTTGACAAGAAAGGCCATATCTGTGCCATGAAGGCAGTCTCAATAAATTTAAAAGGATTCAAGTAATATAAAAATATGTCCACTGACAACATCAGAGACTTAAATCAGAAATCAATAACTGAAAGATATCTGGAAAATCCAAAAATTTCTCTCAAAACTAAATAGCACACTTCTAAATAAGTTACAGGTTAAAGAAGAATTTCAAGAGAAATTTTAAAATATTTTGAAATAAATGAAAATGAGAACACAACATATCAAAATGTGTGGAATGTAACTAAGCAAACGCTTAAAGGGAAATATAGCTTTAAATGCTTACATTAGGAAAAAAAAAAAAAGGAAAGGTCTAACCTCAATGGTCTAAATGTCCACATAAAGGTATTAGAAAAATAAAACAGAAAAGTAAACTCAAAGTGAGTAGAAGGATGGAAATAATAAAGATGAATGGATAAACCTCCAGCTAGGCTAATGAAAAAAATAGAAAAGAAACAAATTGCCAATACAGAAATGAAAGTGGGGACATTACAATACAGCCTGTGACTAATAATAGGATAATAAGAGATTACTATAAAAAATTTTATACCAACTAATTCAATGATGTAAGTGAAATGGACAAAATCTTCAAATGACAAAAATTACCAACACATACAAGAAGAAATTTAAAATCTAAATAAATCTATAACTATTAAAGAAATTGAATTCATAATTAAAAATTGTACCACAAAGGAAAATCCAGGCCCAGATGGCTTTACTAATAAATTGTATTAAACATTTAAGAAAGAAACATTCAATCCTACACAATCTTTTCCCAAAAATAGACAAAGAGGGAATAATTCCTAATTCACTTTTTTTTTAAATGAGGACAGATCAAGTGCTTTAATAATACTTTGCAGATCTTAAAAAGAGCTTCTGAGAATTTTTTATGTTTTTGGAAGCTGAATGAAGTAAAAAATTAATGCCTGCCAAATGAATAGCAGTTTTTTATCCCAAAGCAAAAATTAGCAAAAAACATCCAATACTCTAACATGTCCAAAATAAAGAAAGTCCTAATATATTTTTTGTTTTGTTTTAAAACCAGTTTTACACACCACCATACAACTCATCCAAAGTATACCATAAGTGGCTCTCAGTATAATCACAGATTGTACTTTCATTACAACAACCAACTTTAGAACACTTCCTTTGCCCCAAAAAAGAGAAAACCCATGCCCTTTTAACCCCCTATTATTGACATTTAGCATTTGCTAAAATTGATGAAGGAATATTATATTACTGTCAACAATAATCCACAGTTTATGTTAGGTGTATTTTCCCCATAGACCACTCTATTATTGCCACTTTGTTATAATGATGTACATTTGTACTAGTTCTGGAAGAACATTCTTATATTTATACTATTAAACATGTTTGTCATTTGCAATAGAATTCACCATCTTATACAGTCTCATTTTTCATCCTCTGGCTTTTCTTCTAGTGACATACATGACCATAATAAACTTTCTTTTTCAACCACAATCACACACATACAATTTAGCACTGTTAATTACACTCATGATAATGTGCTACCATCATCTCTACCCATTTCCAAACATATATAATCAAACTTATTAAAAATTCTGCACAAATTAAGCATCAGCTCCCTATTCTCTACCCTCATTCTATATTCTGCTAACCTATATTTTAGATTCTAATTCCATGAATTTGCTTATTATAAATAGTTTGTATTAGCAAGATCATACAATATTTGTCCTTTTTTGTCTGGTTTATTCCATTCAACATAATGTCCTCTAGGTTCATCCATGATGTCACATACTTCAGGACTTCATTCCTTCTTACTGCTGCATAATATTCCATCATATACCACATTTTGTTTTCCATTCATCAGTTGGACACCTAGGTTGTTTCCATTTTTGGGAACTGTGAATAAGCCTCTATGAACAATGGTGAGCAAATGTCTATTCATGTCCCTGCTTTCAGTTCTTCTAGTAGTGGGTTTGCCGGATCATATGGTTATTCTATGCTTAGCTTCCTGAAGAGCCACCAAACTGTCTTCCACAGCAGCTGCACCATTCTACATTCCCACCAGCAGTGAATGCGTTCCTATTTCTCCACATCCTCTCCAACACTTGTAGTTCTCTGTTTTTTTTTTAAAAAGTGGCCATTCTAGTACGTATGAAATAGTATCTTGTTTTTGCATGGGCAGGCACCTTATTGTGCTTTTGATTTGCATTTCTCTAATAGCTAGTGATGGTGAGCATCTTTTCATGTGCTTTTTAGCTATTTGTATTTCCTCTTTGGAAAAATGTCTATTCAAGTCTGTTGCCCATTTTTTAATTGGTTTGTTTGTCTTTTAACTGGTAAGTTGTAGGATTTCTTTCTATTCAGAATAGTAAAAACTTATAAATATGTGGTTTCAAAATATATACTCCCTTTGAGGAGTATCATTCCAGCCAATCTTAAGGAACACCTAGGGCAATATATAAGATTCCACAAAGGTTCCATGCACTAGGGTAACTTCAGAAACCTACAACCTCCAGAGGGGTCCCTGAACCAGATAAGTCCTAAAACCTAGAGGGCCCAGCCTCTCCAGAACATCAGTAGTTCCATCTCCCTACCCCATATTATTGACAGTCCCTTCAAACATGAAAAAGTTAGAATGGCCATAGCCCAAATATCCCTAAAGAATGGGACAGAAAAATCAAAGGTCATGGTGGAGTTGTACAGAGAAAGTAGAGTTTAACAAATTAATATAACTGCTGAATCATTAAATTGATATTTCTTTTAGTCTCCAGGTTCTTAGAGGAGCTAGTAGTAAAATCCTAAAATTGTGAAATTGTAACCCATACCAAACTCTGAAATCTGTACTACAAATAAATAATTGTTGCGCTGTGCTTTGAAATTTATTTTTTTGTATGTATGTTATTTTTCACAAAAAAATTTTTAAATGTCAGTTGTGATGATAAAAAAAATATTTATTCCTTCTAGCCTCCTATATTCTGGACCAACGGGAAGGAAAAATCTAAGATGATAGTACGGTAGCCTATAACAAATTCTGGTATCTGTCCTGTAACTACTTGTTGAAGAATTCTTTGAAAACTATTGCCTTTTTCTTTCTTTGCTTTCTATATATGTTCTGTTATACAATTTGTAAAAAGTTTTAAAAGATCCCTTTATAAAAGTCATTCCAATTCTCTATATTGTATTCTGGCAACTTAAAAACTAAAACAGCATTATTCTAACACCAAATGCAGATAAAGGCATTACAAGAAAAGCAACTACAGAGCAGCATCCCTCATGAGCATAGACACCAAAATCCTTAAAAGAACATTGGCTAACCAAATGCTAACCATATATTTTATGCTATATATATATAGCATAAAAACCTTGTGATCCAGTAGAATTTATCACAAGAATGAAGTTTGTTCAATATATGAAAATCAAATGATGTAATTCAATATACCAACAGACTAAAGAAGTAAAGCCAAGTCAAAAAATGCATAAGAAACATTTTACAAAATCAATACCCATTCATGATAAAGACTCTCAGCAGACTAGGAATAGAAGGAAACATCCTGAACCTGATAAACAGCATCTAAAAAGAAATCTAAAGAAATACAGCTAACAACATAGTTATCTTTTTTATCTTTTTTAAAATTTAGCTAACAACATATTTAATGGTGAAAATCTGAACCCTTTACTCCTAAAATTAGGGGCAATGCTAGGATATTTGTTCTCACACTTGTATTTAAAATTATCCTGGAGATTCTACCCAGTGCAATAGGACAAGAAAAAAGAAATAAAATATGCCCAGATTGGAAAGGAAGAAGTAAAACTGATTTATTCAGAGATGACATGAAAACACTGAAGAACTAGTAAGAACACTACTAAGGAGAGCACTAAGCTACTAGAACCAATAAGTGCCAGTTTTCAATTTCTTGTCTCCCATCTCCAAATCCATCTGTCTTTGTGCTGCTTGATGATAATGGAGCTGGACCCTGTAAACATTTCTTCTTTGTCACGTAATGCAATGTTAGTCTTTGTCAATAAAAGGAGAGGGAGAGACATGGTAAGACACAGCAAAGGAAAGGATTTCTGTTCCTTGTTCTGATTGGCTGCCTTCTGGGGACCAACTCCACACTGCCAGCCCCTCAGCACACATCTCCATCACCCAGTGGACTGCAATCATACCCACTCCAACAAGTTTAAATCTCCTCCTTGTGCCGTGGCCATCTTCCAAGTTCTTGTTTCCACATTTTGGAAATTCTGCCTCAGTCCTAGTGGTCATTTCTAATCCTATACTTGCTATTCCTGAATTGCTTAAAATTCTGTTTTTTACTCTTTGTAGTAGTTAACCTCCTTTAACTGTTTAAGAATTTATTAAATGAATAAATACTTTTAAATTAAATTGTTCTGTTCAAATTACTGGTGTGGTTTTTGTTTCCTGAATGACTTGTGACTGACACAGCAAGATTTCACAATACAAAGTCAACATACAAAAGTTTATTATATTTATGAATACTAGCAATCAATAATTAGAGGTTTAAATTTTACACCATTTATAAAAAACTTAAAAATCATAAAATGCTTAAGGATAAATTTAACAAAATATGTGCAAGACTTGTAAACTGAAAACTATAAAACATTACTTAGAAACATTTAAAAAGACAATTAAATGATGTTATCTGTCATGTTAACAAACTAAAGGACTTGATAATATTAAGATGTCAATTTGTTCTAGATATAGATCAATGAATTAATATAATCTGAATTAATAGTTCAGCAGGATTTTTTTTTTAGAAATTTACAATCGAATTCTAAAAGTTACATGAAAATGCAAAAGCCTAGGGTAGTCAAACAATTTTGAAAAAAGGGACAAAGTTGAAGGACTTACCCTATCTGATTTCAAGACTTACTTACAGTAACAAAGACAGTTTGGTATTGGCATAAGGATAGACACATAAATCAGTGGAACATGATAGAGAATCCAGATACATATTGAGAGAAATGGAAGACAGTAATCAAAATTCCACTGTTGAACTAAGGCATCTCTTACTGACTCAACAGAAGGCAAACAATAGGTGGAAAGAAGAGACAAAGAAACTTTCTGAAAGTACAGAAATTAGGATCAGTAATCTAAAGAGTGAGCTGAATTGACAGAAAGTTCATACGCAAGAGTTGCTTTCTCTGCTGGAAGTGACAAATGAAAAGGTAGTTGAGAATGAAAAATCAATTCTAGAGCATCAAGAAAAAACCAACAGACTTCAAATGCATATAAGTCAGGCAGACCAGAGAGCTTTTTCATCTTTACACCAGCTCAGTGTGATTTTACTACAAAGAAGTAAAGCAGCCTCCATAATGAATTTGGAAAATATTTGAAAATATGCATGGTTCATTCATAGCACTTTAGAGTTGGACTAGAAGCTTATTGAAATGTTAAAGCCTGCAGAGAATGGTTAAGGCTTTGTCATTTTGCATACACGTTTTCCATTCTGTTTTGAGGGTTACTGGAAAATAGAACAGTGACAGTGACCTGTAACTAAAGAAAATAGTGCTATATTGAGCTTCAGTGGAGAATAAAGCCAGCTGAGAAGAAAAAAATACACACACACACACACACACATATATATATACACACACAATTTGTTTTGACAAAGGTACAGAAGTAATTTAGTGATAAAATTATAGACTTTTCAGGTGGTGCAGTAGTGGCTCAGTGACAGAATTCACGCCTGCCATGCAACAACTGGACATCAATATGGTAAAAATGAAGCTATCATTAATTCACACCATACACCAAAATTACTCAAATTGAATCACAGACCTAATCATAAAAACTAAAGCTATAATATTTCCAGACGAAAGCATAGGAGGAAGTCTTCACAAACGTGGGTCTGCAAAGGGTTTTTTTTAAGGGCACACAAAAAAATTACATGAAACTAAAAATAACAGTAAAGTTGAACTTCATCAAAATTCAAACTTTTGCTTTTCTAAAGGCAAGATTTAGAAAATAAGAAAGTAAGTTATGGACTGGGGAAACTCTTAGCAATAAATATATACATACATATACAAATGATAAGGGACTAGCATCCTGAATATATAAAACACCTTTACAACTCATTAAAGTTAAATAACCTAATTGGATAAGAATTAGTAAAGTATTTGAACAGGTACTTCAAAAAAGAGAGTATATGCATGATCACTAAATACCTGAAAAAATGCTTAACACCTCTTCACATATGCAAAGATAAAAGAAAAATGAGTATAAGAAATAATAGGACAAAATAGGATCCTAGACTACATGTCAATTCTAACTTTTTTATTCTAGAAATAATGGAGAAGACTTCTTTATTCTATAAATAACAGAGAAGTACACAGAAGTTCATAAAACTTATATATAAATTCGATAACAAAATAAACCCCTGAATAACCACTTCCCTGGGGAACACATGGCATATTGCCAGAACCCAGGAGCTCCCACGTGTCTGTGGCAATCATAATCTTCGTGCTTCCCACCAAGTTAACTACTATTCTTATTTTCAAGGTAATTATTCCCCGATTTCATTAATGATTTAAACTTCAATGCAAGCAAACCTTAACAGTCTCGTATAATTTTGCCTGTTTTTTTTTTTTTTTTTTAATTTGCATATGGGCAGGAGGCACCAGGGATCGAACTCCAGACCTCCAGCACAGCAGGTCGGAGCTCTGCCTGCTGAGCCACGGCAGCCGCCCTGTTGCCTGTTTTTTAAACATCAGATAAATGGAATTATATTATATGTATTCTCTTTTTTTCCTTGCTTCTTTTGCAAGAACTGCTGGAATTATTGAGTTATGAAGTATGTGCATCTCTAACTTTATTATATGACACAAAACTGTCTTTCCAAAGTTGCAACAGTAGTGTATAAGCATCCCAGTTGCTTCACATTCTCCCTAACGCTTTTATTATCAGGCTCTCATTTTAGCCAGTCTGGTAGGGCTAGAGAGAAATGCCTCATTATGGCTTCAATTTTATCTCTCTAATTGCTAATTAGGTTGAGAACTTTTTACGTTCAGTAGCCACATGGATAGCCTCTTACAAGAAGTGTGCTTAAAGTATCCAGATTCATATTGAGATGCCCGACTTTTCCTTGCTGATTATTTCTAAGTTGTGGGAAATTGAGTGATTTGGTTTTTTGCTTTCTGTTTTGCTTTTTGCTGAACTACTTAAACTATAAAATAATACAAAATAAATTAATACCATAATCAAAATATCTAAAACTTACATTAGCCTGTATAGTATCTCATTGTAAAGATGTCCCCTAAACTGTTGAACCCCTCTCCTAATGATGGAAACGTAGAAGATAGCCTATATTTATAATGCTTGTAATTATACACTGCAACAAATATTCTTGCACAAACACAGAGGTCTTAAAGGAGAGGCTGCTGGGTTTGAACTGTGGGGAAGACGGCTTTGATGAGCAACCAGAACAATTTCCTTTCCTTGTCCTCACCATGAACATGCTTCCCTGATAGTTGTGCCTGTGTACTGGTTCATGCCTGTAAGGAAGGAGGAAGACAAAAAGAGAAAAATAAAATTTGATCAAAGAAACAGGGTTGAAAGGAGTCTTTGCTTTTGTTTCCAACTTTTTATGAAAAAAACTTTTGAGCAAATAAAAAAATTGAAAGACGAGCACAGAAGATGAGCACATTTAGCTATCACTAAATCCAACAACAGTTATATTTTGGCAATATTTGCTTTGTACTGGCCTTTTCATCCAAACTGTTTTATATTGAGCAACAGACACTCTTCAATGTTTCTGTGTGTATCTCCTACAAACAAGGACTTGTTCCTATATATCCAAAATGCCCAATTACCCTCCACTCCTAATTTTAAAATAATCCCCTAATGGTCTCTAATTCCCAAACCATATTCAGAGTTGAGGAGAGTTTTAAAGTAGACCAGGTTGTACATTTCTTCGAATTAGGTGGAATGGGGAGTGTTGATGGCCTTAAAAGAAGACCCGAGTCATTGTTTTCTCACTTCTCCCCACGCGTTAAGCAATCTTGAGAACACAGGAAGTCATCAGCTGTCAAGATCCAAGTTCTTAATTCCTATTTTTTAAAAGTTTTTTTTTTGAGAAACAAAGAAATATATACTCATTATAAAAAATGTAAACAGTACAGACGAACAAAAAGCAGCAGAGGGTGAAGTTAGCTATGCACCAATTCCTTTCACTTTTTAAGAATATGAGATTGATACAAACAAGTTAATGTTCATAGACCAAATACTGTCCTCAGACTAAATCCTACTCATGTTTGTTTAGTTCTTCCCCTTACCTGCATGGCAGGCAGAGACATTGGGTGTATTGGGAGCCCAGGCCTGGCTTAGCCATATTTTAGCACTATAGCTTGTAACTTGGAAACCTGCCTACCTGCTAGGAGAGATTTGGGATGCAGGCTCTGTTTTCATGTGCCAAAGCTGGGCCTTATTATATACACTCCTCAACTCTGCCTACTTCAAAAATAATTATTTTTTGCCACCCAAATGGAAGCTCCAGATGAACCATTTTGACAGCTTCTCCCACTGGAATAATCAGAGCGCTCACAAACCTCTCCAGGAAGGAGGAAAACAGTTTCCTGGTAGGAAGACGGTGTTTGGAGACTGGAGTTAGAGCTTGAAACATAAATAACTTCCAAATCACTCAAAGTCAGGCAGCTGGCATGTACCAGGACATGTTCAGCAGATGGTGTTCCAAGGCTCAGCATCCGTTCTCTTTCTGGCATGCAGGAGTATTTGCCAGCTAGTGAGACCACAGCCAGGGTTTAAGAAAGGAACTCAGAGACTTTTCATGGGGAAAAAGCACCACTCCTCCTCACCACCTCATGGCCCTGAGTCAGAGTTCTCACCCCTCCAATTCCCACCTTTCCCTCCTCCACCCTGCCATCCATCTGCCTCCTGCTCTTCTCTCTGTGCCAGTTCCAAGCTAGTATTAGACTGCAGAGCTAGGAAGAGAAGCCATTTCATTGCAAAAACAGTTCCAGATGTATGGCCCTTTTCTTTAAAGTGAACTTCAAAGCACAGAGGGGCAAACAGGCATGTCTGAAAGTCATCCCCTTCCTTGTTCTGGCACTCCCAGGGCCATGATGATTCAGATCCACTATATGTTAAATTGCCCGTTGTTGCATTTATTATTGGTTTGCAGGACCTTGTTTCACCTTTGCACACATCCAGTGTCTTCCCAGACACTGAGTCCAACTTGGACAGTGACAGCTGCCTTTGGATTTCAGCCTGGTAGCCTAAGCCCTAGTGTGACAGTCACAATGATAGTCATCCTTTCCATTTGCATAACTCTTTAAAGTTTTCAATGGTGCTCTGGTCCTGCAGTCAGACAGATGAGTACAAATGGAGATGATTATTGTATTTAAGAGATTATTTTCAACTCTCAATACAACTTGTTTATATAGAAAAAACAATTATAAATAATTCTGACCACAATTAATCTGACCCCCTCAGCCCCCATTCACCAGATAGTAGGAAGTTTCAGTATTGGGGATTGGAGAGAGAAAACTAAATATGCAATCTTCTTTAAAACTGCATCTAATCTTAAGAATCCAAAAATTCCTTTAGTTTAGCCTCTCAATGAAAATGTTCAGACACCCAGAGGAGTCTGTCTTCCTCCCTAGGCATGTCGACATGTCTTAGGTGAGAAGTTATGTGTCTCACATAATATCAGGCAGTGAGGGAGCTCAGAGTCCAGGTCCCCAGCGACAAGCTCCCAGTCCTCTGGTTGCTGTGGCCATGCTGGCACTCACAGCATGAGTCTGGCTTCTCTCTGGGCTTGGACCAAGCTCACTGCTGCTCCCCAGCTGACTCTACTTCATGCTTCTGATGGCTAAAGACCTAAATCTATGCCATGCCTTCCTTCCACAGCCATGTGACAGAGAACACCAAAGCCATCCGCAGGATCACACACAGGGGCTGAGCACAGCTCAGGAAAGCTAAAGCCCCAGAAATTCCTTCTCTCAAGTACCTGTACACCTGCACCCCACGTGACTGCTGGGGCAGCCCAAGTGGAGACCCTTGTCAGGATTCCTAAATGTGGCATGGTCAATGACCCCGTTCCCTCAATTAACCTCAATTAAACCTCATTTATGGGGTATAACTCCCCCTTTCCCTCTTCCCAGATGCCAAGGGTAAGGAAATAAGAATACATCCTTCCTCTTGCTCTCCCTTTCCACACATCCCTTTTCCTTCTTCTTACCATTTACCAGGCCAGAAAACAGGTGGACTGCTGTCCTTTAACTTCCTCTACATTGAGTCCTTAGATCTAGCCTAGCCGCATGAGCAGAAGGAATATCTGCTCCCCACCATGGAACAACTCTATAAACTGGTTCCTCCACAACTGGCTTGCCAGCGGTACCCCCCACCCCAACTCCTAAAGAAACAGTTAAAAATTTGCAAATATTCTTGCAAGAAAATTGTCCAATATACAAGATTATTGTCTTGCTGTCTATCTTTTCTTTGCATCTCAGAAGTTAAGAATTATCTCCTTCTTTGTCTCTGACTTGCTTATGTAATAAATCCTAATTTTGCTCTCCACCCTTGCTCTCCACCCCAGGTGGATGCCCATCTTGGGCCAACTAGTGCACGAATTCAGGAAGACAAAAGAAAAACAATACACTAATTGTTTCTAATTAAGTCCTTCACACAAGCAACCCCTTCACTGGGTTACATTGAGGTTTAAATAAGATATTGCATATGAATTGCTTAGAAAATTACCCATTGATAGTATGTAATAAAATGTAGTTATCAATTATTATCCTCTATTGTCATCCAACCCACACTGAAACATGTGAGACAGCTTGAGCAGGTGATACTATCTCCATTTTGGGAATTATAGAACAATGAGTCTCAAAAGACATTGCTAGTTCCCTAAATCAGATGAAGATAGAGGAGTCTAAAATGACTTCAGATAGACAAAGGAATAAAACAATGATTTTTCCTGTTCTGAATTCATTTGCCCTAAAAGTCTGTACTATCTAATCTAGCATTTAATTACATGCCCTTGTATTATTCAACATCATTTCACGCATCTCTCCTTTTTCCATTTATGAAATAATACGGAATATGAAGTTGTGTGGCTTTGCAATCAGACAGGCCAGGAATTGAGATTCAACTTTGACCTTTAGGCAAATTAATTTACCTTGGCCTTCAGTTATCTCAATTGTAAAATGGGGATAATGTTTATTTGTAATGGTATGAGGTTCAAAAATTATCAAAGCACTGGACCAAATGAATGGTAAGCATTATTATAAATGATCTACAGACCGGTAATAGGTTTTCTTTTTCAGTCTCAATAAAACTGTCTTGTTTTAGTCTTCCTGGTTGATTTTCATAGGGATGAGATGGGAATGGGAGTGGTTCTGCCCAGCATGTGGGGGAAGGAGGCGGCAGCCTGGTAGGCACACCATGCACTGAACCAGTTTAGCTGCTGTTTCCACTCTCTAGCTCTGTCCAGCTGCTGAGATTTTGCAGAGGACCCAGGAAAGTCTGAACTCTTGGCCTAAGCTTATAGCTCATAGCTCACAGCTGCTGTTCTATAAGCTATTGATGGCAACATGCTCAAGCCCCATGTTTGAAATGCAACATTGAAGATTCAATGCTTACCTGTTTAGATTAAACTCTTCAACTCTTATATGTAAGAAAGCATTATGCATTCTTCATGGTGAACTAACACCTAAAGTGGGGGCATAACCAATGCAATAAGGAAGCAGCCTCTGCTGTGGCAGAAAGACCAGGAAAGGCCTGGGAACTAGAAGACTTGATTCCCAGTCCTAGGGCTAACTTGGACTTGCTGCTCATCCTCGGGCAAGACAGACCCATGTCTTTCTCTGAGTGTCAGCATTTTCAAATTTTCAGTATTTTTTATACAATCTTCATGGTTTTATCATGTCCACATATCCCAATACTATTATTTTATTCTCTATTTCAATTAAGCTGATGTATTTAATTAGCCTTGTCTACATAGTAAATATCCATGATACCTATATTTTTTCTCATACACATTATAATAAATGAACACATAATTACCGAAACATAAATTGTAACTATTATAATAAAAACATCACTCATGTATCACCTAAAATCACCTCAGACACTACCAGGGCCAGGTGTTCCCAACTTTGCAAGCATTGGATTTGATGATAGATATCAAGAGTCCCTTCCACATTATAGGATTCTTTTTTACACCCAGTAGCACTAGCTCCACATTGGATGCACATATGGTATGTGAATCCCTTACATCTGTATGAAGCTTTAAACTTTGCAGAGTACATTGACACATTAAAAAAGGGGGACAATGTGCAGGAGAGAACCTCCTAAGGCTTTGCATAAACCTAGCGATGAAGAAGAATAACTGGAAGATCCCAAGGGAGGAACAAAATCACCCACTCGGGAGCCTCTCTTGACCCTCGAGCACTGTTTTTCTACTGTGACAAATGTACAGGGCCCTGTGTGAGGGCAGTGGCCTCTGTCAAAAGAAGCTGCCTCATTTAGAGGATGTTGATGTTGGCCCTCTCACCTTAATCTGAAGGTTTTTGTCGACCCTTAAGTTGTACCTTGCTCTCTGACACCCAGAAGTACTCACTGATAAGTTATGTTGCTGAATTACCAGGAGAAGGAAAGTCATGGGATTATGGGATTCCAGGCAACCTCAAGGCAGCATTATTAAAGCAATATTTTTTTATATTATTACCAAGCCTAATGCTATGTTGAGTCTGCGATTATGGAGTTCATTTGAAAGCACTTGTCTGTCCCAGAAGAGAAACAGTCTTATAAATAATTTTCTCAAGCATACTTGAAGAAAGAATAGTGCATAGCTCAGTAAATACAACAGCCTGGACAGTTATGAGCTATCAAACTAAGCCAAATTGACTTACTGATGTAACCTGCAATGAATGCGTTCTATCTGCACAAAGTTCTCTGCCAGGCTTAGGAGACTATGACTTTCTGGATGACTTGTGCTTATCAATATATAGGAAGAATGATGCTGTCTGACATTTGCAAGGAGATACCTGAACCAAATGACTCTGCTTAAATTTCTCATGATCAACTATTTAGCACAATTAAAATTATATAATTTTCAATACCATGATTCTTTTACATAGTAATAGCAATTACCTATTCCCTTTACTTGGGATATAACTAAAAGCAGATTAGAGTAAGAAGAGGTATATTTGCAAATTCCCTTTATGTTCTTCTACCAGTTTATGGTCAGATGTCTTCCACTGGATAACCTAAAAGTCTTGAACTATTCCACACTTCAAAGTGTGTCCCAAACTCCAACGATGGCCATGCTGGATATCCAACTGTCTTTCAAAGGAGGCCACTTTCCCTGCAGCCACATTCCACATACTAAGAAGAGAGAGCTGAACTTCTTATCAAAAGATTCTGAGGGTCAGATATGTTGATCATTTTGCCACTACCTTATCTGAGATGAGTTCTGCGTACCTTTTGCCAATTCATAAATCCTCAACTGATTGCTCAAATTTTAAATGCAAAAATATATGCATAGGGTGGGCCACAGTGGCTCAGCAGGCAGAGCTCTCACCTGCCATGCTGGAGACCTGGGTTCGATTCCTGGTGCCTGCCCATGCAAAAAGAAAAAAGAAATATAAACATATTACCTCGTTTGATCTTTACAATAGCCCTATGAGGAAGCCCCTAATATTAGATCCCTTTAACAGAGGAGGAAACTGAAGTTTAGAGAGGTTGAATAATTTTTCTCAGTTACATACCACCATGAGGTAGGATTTGGCCCAGGACTATATGACTCCAAGGGCAAAAGTCTTGATTGGGCTGTACTACATTGACGAAGAGTCTCATCCAGCATTTCCTTATCTATGAATTCCTCTCCATGAGGTTTGACAAGAGGCAGTCCTTCCACAGCCTCAGATCCCAACAGGAGTGACTCCAAACTGGGGCACGACACCTCCTGGGTAGAGATGCAAGAACTTTCCAATGTACAAAGCATGAAGACTTCTAAGGGAATCAATTCATAGATCCTCAACTCATTACTAGGATTGATCTGCCTAAGCAGGCATCTGAGGTGGGGATTCTCTTCCCCCAAACTCTCCTTTTACAATCTTTACAGGGATCACCAAGACTTTTCAAGGAAAATCTCTGCACCTCCCTAAGTGGGACTAGTTCTTGTGCAGGGGAGGAGGGACCCTGCTGTCTATACCCACCAAAATCCATTGCTAAAGAACCCATTCTCTGAAGAGAGGCCTTGGATGGCAACCAACTTTGAGCGAACTGACCTACGTATTTGTTTATGCAAGAGATGAAACTGTGCCAAATACTGGATAAGGGAATTCGTATCATTATTCTCCTTTAGTAGGTCAGTGCTATCTCATTGGAGTGGAGGTCACATATGCAAATGCATCTTTTGTATCAATTTTATTTTCTTTCAAGAACAGTCATGTCTTGGGATTGAATGATCACATGCACATCACATTCCTATATAAAATCATTTGAGTCAAAAACAACTGCATTGGTGCTATTCTCTCTTAAAATTAGCCTAGTTAGTTTTTGTTTTCCAGGTTTAAAATATCCATAAGCCACACAAAGCTAATTTAAGCAGTTTATTTTCATTCTCCAAGCAACGGATTGATTTTCTACCACTTGCCCCAATTAGGAATTTAAACCTTAGGAATTAAACCTCATTGCTCAAATAGTAACACTTATTACTGTTGCCTATTCATCATAAATAATGATGGAAAAAGAACATTTAAGTAAGGGAAATTTGTTCCACTTTTTCAAGTTTTGGCATTTTTTGCAAATTTTCAACTATTTCAAAACACAGAAAAAAAGAGAAGTAAGGAATATTAAGACCAGTTCTGATAATTCGTTTAGGGCAACAGATACAGTTAGCAGAAGCCAAGGAATTATTGCCCATGTTAATACCACTAACTTCCTACAGAATGAGGCAATCAGTTATTGCAAATTAAAATTGTAGATTACCAATTGCAGTGATACAGTTGGTTAATAGCCACTACTAATTCGCAGCTGCTAAGGCTAAAGTTTGGCCCTGTGTAAATGCTTGAGCAGGCAGCTGCAGGAGGCTGAAGCATTTCACCTGGAAAAGCTTAGCTCTTGGTGAGTGTATCAAGCTTGCCACTTTTGTGTGCTCATGTAAAGCGTGTACTGGCGTGAGAACAGGGCTGTCAGCCGGGGAGCTCAAGAGAGCCCCATCTGACTTACAAGCCTCCCTTTGCAACCTGGAAGCATCGATCGCCAGAGAGGGCTGTGAGCCCACAGCAGCAGAAATCACTTCTCACCCACAGGGAAGGCTGAGGTCTCCGAGGTCTGGATTTTGTTAGGGTTTGCTCTTCTTTGAGTTGTTCAGACTGACTGCCATAGTGAGGTGGGTGGGAAAGGACTGAAGAGCGAGGGTGTCAGGCTCAGGATGCAAGAACTTCTTATCTTTAAAATAGCATCCCTTTCACTAGACTTAGTTAGTCCTTTAGTCTGTTGGCAGGCAGCTAGGACTCATGCAGGCTTGGTTTTGAGTTCCAGCTGTGAAACTTACTAGCTGAGTTACCTTGGGAAAGTCACTTACCCTCTCTGAGCTTCAGTTTCCTCGTGGGGAAGCATAAACTAATAACAGCATCCATCCCTTAAGGTTGCTGTGGAGAGCAAAGAGAATAATGTATATAAAGTGTTCTACACAGTGTCTGGCAGTAAGTAAGGATCCAGGAAGGGGTAGCAATTATGTTATGTTGTTTTTCCACATGCCTCTAGGTCACCATCCTGACCTGAGATGCCACATTCTGGTGTTTTCTCCTGATTTGTTTGGGCCACCTCAGAAATCACAGGCACACACATTTTCCACCTGGCCCAGAACTCTGATTCTGGACCTGTCAATCTCCCTGTTAAACACTTTCTCTTTCCCTCTACCAACCCCTTTCTTATTCCTGTTCATGTGGTCAAAAATGTGCTTAGTTTTCCATTCCACAAATCACCATTGAGCACTAAGGTGGGCCAAGCACTGGGATAAGCCAAGTAGTGAGCAAAGCAGAAAGCCCCTGAGCTTTTAGAACTCACAGTTTAGCAGGAGAGATAGAAGAGGCAACAGCACAAATGATCCAGTCAGGAAAAACCAAGTGTCGTGAGAACACACAGGGCACCTGCCTAGTCTTGGGTGGGAGGGGTAGGGTTGGTGGGGAGTCAGGGGAGCTTAGCTTTGTTTTCTTCCATTGCGAAATCCTGCACTCCCAATTCCAGCCAACTATTCTCAAAGCACAAGTGTCCTGTTACCGCCTACACCAGATAAGCAAGTGAAAGATGTACCAACACAATGCCATCCTGTCTACAGTCAGCAGCACCCACTCTGTAGGAAACATGGGGTATATTATGGTTGTGAAGAATGAACAGTTACTTCTCATGTATGAGCAAAGATACTTTCTACTTTATAGCTCAATGCTGAGTCCTTCTCATGGTAATGCACTGGGTGACCATATGATTTCTAATACGTAATTTTTTAAAATATTTAAACTTAACCCAATATTTCTGTAAATAAGGTGAAATAGGAATTAATTTTAAACAGATAAGCAATGTCCCCACACCATTTACTGAATAAGTAGTCCATCACTTCCCCATTCATTTTAAACGCCAACTTCTTCATACCAAAATTTCCATTTATTCATGGGTTTATTTCTGGGCTCTCTGTTACTGGTCCATTTGTCAATGCCATACTTTTCTAATTACTATAACTCTCTATTATGTTTGATAGCCCCACTTTGCTCTTTAGTTTTCTTGTAGGTTTCTTGAAATCCATAATAGAAAATGTCTACAAAAAGGCTGTTTGTTTTACATATTTCTAAATATTGAACCCAAATTAATTTATGGATTCCTCATTGCTTTTCATTATTATTTTCACTACTTTTTGGTGCTTTTAGCTCACAATCTGTTACGTTTGTATATATGCATATAAAAACAGGGGAGTGGAAAGACTATATGTTTAGTAATCAGAGGAGCTAGACTTGAGACCAAGCTCTCCCACTTGCTGGCTTTGTGACCTGGGGGAAGACATTTACTCTTCTTTCTCTCAGCCTCAATTTCTTCATCCATAAAATGGAGATAACATCAACCCATTTCATAAGATATTGGGAGGATTTTATAAGATAAGGCATGTAAGGACCTTAGCAAAGTTCTTGGCACATTACTAATAGAGCATTGAAAGTTTTCTGTGAAAAAATATGTCATTGAGAAAAATACATTGTGAGTTTTAAAATACTACACAATGTTCAGTGGCATTATTGGAGAAATTGACTTGAATATTTCACAAATAAAAGCTAGTCCTGGATCTGAGAGTCAATATATCCATTTGATATTCAAGCAATGGAAATTTTGATGGGCTCATCTTATTCCATGGTTTCTATTTTTAAGATATTTCACTAGTAGACTATATGTCCAAATCTTTGGCTTTTAGCTACAACCTGCAAAGGAAACCCCCAAATTTCAAATAGGACATCTATCAAACCCAGATGGGAAACACATGATACAACAGGATAATCCAAGGAGCCAAAAGTCTTCAGCCCAGGAAAATTACCTTATTAAATGATTAACAGGAAATCAGTTGTTTCAGTCTTTAAATAACTGTTATGTACAATAGTTTGTTCATCACATTATATTTGCTGCTGCTCAACTGAAGGAGAAGGAAAATGCAATAGTGTGAAAATAAGTCCATAAATACCTCCAAAGAGACAACTGCAAATTTAACTAACTGAGCAATAGAGTCCAGCTTCTTTAAATTTAGATCTGAAATATGAGGGGTTCCTCCAGAGATTTATTCTTGTTATAATGTGTTCTAGTTTGTTAGCTGCCGGAATGCAATATACCAAAAACAAAAAGGCTTTTTAAAAGGGGAATTTAATAAATTGCTAGTTTACAGTTCTAAGGATGAGAAAATGTCCCAATTAAAGCGAGTCTATAGAAATGTCCAATCTAAGGCATCCAGGGAAAGATACCTTGGTTCAAAAAGGCCAATGACGTTCAACATTTCTCTCTTAGCTGGAAGGGCACATGGTGAACATGGTGGTGTCTGCTGGCTTTCTCATGGCTCTAGGAAGGGACTCTTTCCAAAATGTTTCCTCTTTTAAAGAATTAATGGGTGGAGTCACAACTCCATGGAAGCTACCTGATCAAAAGTTATCACCCACAACTGGGTGGATCACATCTCCACGGGAACAATCAAAATGCTCCCAGCTGGCAATATTGAATGAAGATTAATGGACATGACTTTTCTGGTACCCACCACAAATTCACACCAGCAAATAATGTGTGTTGTTTCTTTTTTGGAGAGGAGGGGCAAACAAACAAAAACTCCACTAAATTTTAACCCAGTAATGTTTCACCATTAAAAAGAGATTAAAAGGAGAAATCATTGTGCCCCTTATATTCAGTAGGTAATTCTAGGAAAAACTGCACTGCAATGGGTCTACTTTTTCCCAAGAAATAGAATGAGGTTCTCAGTAAATAATTCCACATTAAACAAGCATCGTGACTCCTAAGTGTAAAGCACTAGGAACAAGACACTGTGGGAAATATGGTGCCTAAGACATGGCCCCAGCCCTCCCTCCCAGGCCCAGAGCTTAGAGAAAGAGAAGGACATTCCAGCATCTGTGAAATGCAAAAAAGGGGGCTGAGTCATTGTGTAAAGGCACAGGGTTTGATGGAAACAGCAGGATGAGGAAAGGCTTTTCACTTTTCAGGCCACATTACACATGTGGTCAGGACTGTGGGCTAAAGGCAGGTCTTCACACAAGATATACCCTCCAGCCATCTCTTGCTTCACACACAAGCAGGTCAGGCCACAGCCCAGCTGGCGTTCTCTTCCAGCTCAGAGACCTGTGTTCTCTTCTCCTTCAGGCAGCAGGTTGGGTGAATGGTCTTGGAGTGTGCTCTCCAGGTCCAGTTCCTCTGTCCTCCCCTTCCTTCCCTTCTGTATTAGTTTCCCATGGCTGCTGTAACAAAGTTCCACAAACCAGGTGGCTTATGATAGCAGGACTTCATTCCCCCACAGTTTTGGAGGCTAGAAGTTCATAATCAAGGTGTTGATAGAGCCATGTGCCCTCTGAAATCCCAAGGAAGAATCCTTCTTGCCTCTTCCTAGGTTCTCATGATTTCCCTGTAATCCTTGATTTGCAGCTGCAGCACTTTCAATCACCACCTCCATCAACACATGGCATTCTCCCATGTGTGTCTGTGCCTTCGAGTCTCTTCTCTTCTTATGACACTAGTCATATTGCATTATGAGCCTACCTTACTCCAGTATGACCTCATCTTAAGCAATTCCATCTGCAACAACCTTACTTCCAAAGAAGGTCACATTCTGAGGTATACTCACATGCCCACTCATGGCCTCTCTTTCTCTCGCTCTCTCCAACATACACAATAAACCTGGAAGGTGACAAAAATCAGTCTCAATATTTATATTTGGAATGAGTTAGAAGGCCTATGCTTGATTTTATCCTTCCTTGTCTTCTCAGTACGGTCTTTTTACTGGCATGGGCTTGATTTCAATAAACTAACAGAATAGCACAATAAAGGCAGGACTTTGTTTCCCAGGTGGCCAGCAGAGTGTATTTGTCTGCTCCCTCTGGCAGAGTGGTGGTGGTGATCACCAAACCCCAGACTGAAGAATTTCGCACAGCTGGCCCAATATGAGACCATGTCTGGAGGAGCTGAGATTTGAGCTGGGCTTTGTTTGAATATAGCACAAACAGTTTTATATTTGGGAAAGCGTGGACATGAAGTGCACCCTGTAAAAATCCATATCTTCTCTCCACTTCTGCCCTGTGGAGCAGCCAAAACTTTAAATCTAAGACCTCTTTAATTAAGCCTTGTGCTATTTAAAATCACTCTATAAGCTCATCTTTGAACCCTATACTTATATCAAATCAGAGGACTCAGAAACAGTGCCTGATATGTATATATTCCTAGAGGCCTGGGACGATACCACCCTAGCACTAGTTGAAATCATGACAAAATCTGGATAATACACAAACAGGCACATATAACCTAGGATCCTCAGGATATTTCTAAATAGGATATTTTGGGCACCTACTTTAAGCATCTTATCGATGTCTGTGTCAGTCTCATGCCTCTAGAAAGTGGTGTATTTCCTTGAGGTTTGTGATCACAGTTTGGGATAGTTGGCAAGAGATGGCACTGTCAGCTTGTTGCTAGCACTTGGCAGCTGAGAGCTTGCGATCAGGAAGAAAAGCAAGCACTTGGAGAGCACTGATTGTGTACTGGGCCCTGTCATCTTCCATGATTATAAAACCCTGTGGGGTAGACATGATAATTATCCTGACTTTCAAGACCAGGAAACAAAGGACAGAGAGGGGAGGTAATTTGCTCTTCAACCACTCAGCTAATAAACAAATGTCAGAATGTCAGGTCCATGAAGACAGGGATCTTTGTTTTCTTCACTCCTGTATCCCAAACCTCTACACAAGGCATGGTACATTGTAGGTGCTAAGTATATACTGTGTGAATAAATGAAAAGGAAGAACTGCAATGGAAACCCAGTAGTCTGGCTCCAGAGTCTATGCCCTTAGTGCAGTGTCATTTCTCTCTTTTCTTTTCTCCCCCACATTTCCCCATCTTCTCCCCAAATCAGTATGTTTCAAACTTAAGTATGCCTCAGTATCATTTGGAGAGCTTAAAAAGCACAAATTACTGGGCCTACCCTAGAGTTTCTCATCCCTCGGTCTTGGGTGGGGCCAGAAAGTCTGCAATTCTAATAGCCCCCCCAGTGAAGCTGGTGGCCCATGGCCCTCACTTTGAGAACTACTGTCTTAGCCCATAAAACACATTTCTAACTCTGCAAATTTATATACCAACCTCCTTTCCATTTATCTACCACAAGAAAGAAAGCTTTTCCTCTATACAATGTCAAGGCAGGGGGGTAGGGTAGTGGAGGGGAGACAGTGAAAGAATGACTGAAAATTGCCCTGTCTTCATTTCAGCAGAGGCAAACAGAAGTAAAAAAAAAAAAAATTATAAATAATAGCAGAAGATATTACATAATAGAGAAGACCTGAAGGAACTGTTCTAGTTTACAAGCTGCTGGAATGCAATATACCAGAAAGGCTATGGCTTTTTAAAAGGGGAATTTAACAAGTTGCTAGTTTACAGTTCTGAGGCTGAGAAAATGTCTCAATTAAAACAAATCTATAGAAATGTCCAATCCAAGGCATCCAGGGAAAGATACCTTGGTTCACGAAGGCCGATGAAGTTCAGGGTTTCTCTCTCAAGTCACAAGGTACATAGTGAACACAGTCAGGGCTTCTCTGTCATCTGGAAAGGCACATGGTGAACTCGGTGTCATCTGCTAGCTTCCTCTCCTGACTTTCTGTTTTGTGAAGCTCCCCAGGAGGCATTTTCCTTCTTCCTCTCCAAAGGTTGCTGGCTGGCGGACTCACTGCTTCTCATGGTTGTGTCATTCTGCTCTGCTCTCTCTGAATCTCCACCTTTCTCCAAAATGTTTCCTCTTTTATAGGATTCCATTAAACTAATGAAGACCCACATAGAATGGGTGGAGACACGTCCCTATCTAATCAAGTTTAATACCCACATTGATTGAGTCACGATCTCCATGGAGATAACCCAATCAAGTTTCCAACCTATAGTACTGAATAGGACTTAAGGGAAATGGTTGCTCCCACAAGATTGCAGAGGATTAAATCACGGCTTTTGTACATAAATCCTTTCAAACCAGTGCAGTAATGATTAGAAAACCTGGATTCAAGCCCTGGCTCCACTTCACCCTAGCAGCATGGCCCTGGGGCAAACCAGTTGACTTTTCTGCTCCTCATTCTGTAAAATGGGCAGGTGGATAAACCCCTGCCTTTGCTATGCCCCAAAGCTGTTGTAAGAATTAAGGGATAAAATGAGGAATATAGATTGTAGACTATAAAGGACTGTAGACTGATGCATGTTATTATATAGGCAGCTCATGAAGTCATAATGTTGGTCTTGAAACTAGAATTAACTCTGGTGGGTGATAGGTGGGTTCAGAAAGAAGCGTGGGCTCTCTTTATATACTGTACAACCAAAACAAAATGAAACAGTGAGATGTTTCCAAGTAGAACATGAAAATTAAAGCTATATACTTCCAGATGAAATATACTTCATTATCACAGTCCAAACATAAAATAAATAGGGCAGAAATGAAGCTATCTGTTCCCATAAAGAACAGGGAGGAAATTTGGGGAACAATTCCTGAGTAACTTTAAATGACTCTTCTATCTTTTTACTGCAGAGCCAAGAAGGGCAGAAAATTATGACAAACTAATTATTATGATGGATGGGGAGCCAGTCTCTTATGTTAGCTACACTGCTGGAGCGAAGAGCAGCTCTATAGTTCACATTCTTCAATAGGCAAGACACTCTGGATGATAATGGGCAATACAGATTAACAACATTATGTTAAAACAGGATAATTATTCTTTTTCATTTCCCAGTTCTTTCCCATGAACGTGTTCCTGCCTTTTTCTGTTTCTTGTTTCCAAGGCACTATCTGCATATATCAGGCAGGCTCCTCTCTAGCTAATTAAAGGTGATATTGTGCTTGTTTTGCCTGCAGTTTCCAACTGCAGGGGTCCGGGGACTGGGGACTGATGAAACCACTGCAAGGAACTGTACTTTCTGAAAACAGGATCAGGTCATAGGAGGAGGTGTTTCGAGAAGACCAGTGAGACAAAGCAAACATACTCAGCAAAGAAAAAAAAATAAAAAAAGATTTTGCTCTTCTTTTCTTTGTTTCTTTTAAGTGCTTTTTTGAAAATTATAACAACGCATTCAGCAATCTGCTGAGAGGGTGATGAGTTTAGAATTAGGAGGTGGGCAATTTTTACTTTAGAAGAAGGTAAATTCCAGACAGTACCACTGTAGTCATCCAGCTATGTAAATGTAGTCATCCATTCATTCATTTACCCACTCACTTATTCAGTCACTCAGTGAGTCATAACCAATATATTTTAAGTACCTTCCACGTGCCAAGCTCTGGGTAAACAATGGTGAACAGGACAACATGAGCTCTACTATGTTAGAATGGGTCCCCCAGAGAAGCAGAATCAACAGGATATAGATACATATACATATAAAGAGAGAGCGAGTTATTATAAGGACTGGCTCACGTGACACCTCAGGTGCTAAAAAATCTGAACTCAGTAGAGCAGGCCACGAGCTGGAAATTCGGATAAATTTGATATTGAAAACGTCAGTCAAATTTTGCCAGGGGAAGCTGGCTGGCGAGCTGGCTGGACATCCCAGTGAGAGCAAGGCTGAAATTAAGGTAGAAATTCTTCTTCTGATCTCTGAAATCCTCAACTGGCTCTTAAGATCTCCAACTGATTGGATGAGAGACTCCCTGAATTGCCAAGAGCAATCTCTTCTGTTGATTGTAAATGGAATCCCATCTATAAAATGCCCTCACAGTAACAAGTAGGCAGTGCTTGGCCAAACAGCTGGACATCGTAACCTAGTCAAGCTGACACATGAAATTAACCATCATATCTACTGTTCGAAAGGAGGAGATAGGACAAAAATAAAAAGGCAAATATGCAAAATAATTGTAACTTGTAATGAATGCCAAGAAGGAAAGAATCTCAGAGGCTGAGATGGAGATTGACAGAGGGGCCTGCTTGAGGCAGAGTGTTCATGTAAAACATCTCTGAGGAGGTGGGGGGTTGGTTGAGACGCCAAGAAAGAAACAAGTCAGGTATTCAAAAGAGGGTAAATAAATAACCTGGACAAGAGAGCAGCATCTGCAGGGCAGGAAATCACAAGGCATGCTTTGAGAACCTAAAAGAAGACCAGTGAGTCAGAAGCAGAGGGAAAGAGGGGTAGAGGGACCAGATGCACTGTAGAGAAACTCAGGAACCAAGTTAGGCAGGATCTGGGGGCCATTCCAGGTACAGATACGGAGCCTGGCACTTATTCCAAGTATAACAAGAAGGCATGAAAGGGTTTCCGGCAGGGGAATGAGGTGATAAACATTTTCTCTGCTCTGTAAAGAATGGATTAAAGGAAGTGCGGTGGAAGTGGGGCGCACCTAGGGGGTACTAGTCCAAGCAAGAGAGGACAGTAGTGATCATGTAAACAAAGTGAAGAGCAGAGGCTAAAGGGAGAACTTAGAGATGAATCAATAGAAGCTGCTGACCGATTGGGTGAGGATAAAGGTCACAGAAAAGGGAGAATAACAGATGACCTCGAGGTTTCTGGTTTGACTGACTGGATGGATGGTGGCTCCCTTTACCAAGATTGTTTAGGAATAGATTTGTTCCACAGTGGACATCTCTCATCATCTTGGGAGTCCACTGAAATTCTCAGCTATCTGATAACATGTGTTCAATTCACTTAGATCTTACTCCATCATATTCCATATGAATTGTATCCTGAGAGGCTACTTGGAACTGAAACTTGTTGTCCGGTCCTAGGATAGCATTCCATTCTGATCCAAGAAGTACCCCCAGCAGCAGCAGCTCACCAGGGCACACTCCATAAATATGCTGCCCACAATGGGAGCTCAATGGCCTGGCAACAACATGAGAAAAACACGTGCAAAACTCCGGGCCATGTTACTACCACAAAAACTCTATTAATAACAATTTCTAATATTTCTATGTTTCTTTATAGTTCCTATATATTTTTAAACAATGCTTCTTAAACTTTAATGTACATATAAATTACCTGAGCATTTTGTTAAAACAGATTCCAACTTAGTCGATCCAGGGTGGGGCCTGAGATTCTGCATTTCTAACGAGCTCCCTGGCAAGGCTAGGCTAGTGGTCCATGGACCACACTTTGAATAGGAGGACTGTAATAAAACTTATCTCATTGAATCCTACAACACCCTTCAGTCAGGGTTAATCATCTCCATTTTAGGGAGTTTTAAATTATATGTTTTTCAAACAGGGAATATGCAGTCAATAGGAAGCAGACTTAGGATTTAAACCCCAGTTCACCAATATGTTATAATAATTATAATCAGAAAATTTGTGAGGCAATACAGGCATTTAGACAATATTAGTCAATTTAGTCAATATTGTCATTTGGGAAAAAGGTAAAAGAAAGAAACATTTAAATCAGAAGTAACCAATATATTTGCATGAGGATCAATTCAGGAAAAATAAATTAAAAAAAAAAAGTTAGAGAGGCACTGTATTTAAGAGATATCTTTGTGTGTGTGTGTAATTTTATTCATTTTTAATTGAGGTATAATTTACATATATTAAAGTGCACAGGTCTTAAGTGTGCAGTTTTATTCATTTTTAATTGAGGGATAATTTACATACTTTAAAATGCATAAATCTAAAGTGTAACCACCACCCAAAACAAGATATAGAAAATTTCCTTAATCCCAGAAGGTTCTATCATGTCCTTTTCTGATCAGCAATTTAATTTCTATCTCTCAGCACTGATTAGTTTTGCCTGATCTGGAACTTTATACAGTTGAAATCAGATAGTATGTACACCTTTGCACCCAGCTTTTCTCTTCTTTCTTCTTTAACATTTTGAGGTTCATAGCTAATATTTATTATCAGGAAATAACCTTAATCTCAATGTACAATATCTGCAGTTCTCCTTCACCATGATTTTATGATTCCTCCACAATGAAAGGTTTCCCACTTGGGACTAAAACTACAGAAATTACCCATCTAGCAACCACTGAGTATTTGACTATAATAATGAAGTTTGGCCAAACTTTATTAGAGTAAGACACTTTTGAAGTTAGTTTATCTTTTGCTGACTGACCTTGCAAGTTACTTAATTGCAAACTGTGATTTTCACGTAGAGCCTTAACATTGAACACTCTAAAACAAGAATTTTTTTGCAAGCAAAAATGGAGCAGCAATAGCTGCAATATCTTTCAGACAAAGAAGTAGTATTTATGCGATTGCATTGAAATACACACGTTTTCCCAGCCTACTTTTATATTCTTGCACCAGCCCTAAGAAAGGTCGAAATCTTATTGGAATACATACATACAGGCACTCAGCCTCAGTCAAAGATCCCAGGCTCTTACCAGGCAAACTCACTCTGCCAGCCAAACCTGGCTAGTGAAGAATGAAGGTCTTGATCAGCCTTAGATCACAGGAGCCCCAGTGGTCATGGGCTTTGTTACTGGGCCCTTTCGCATTCTAATTTTTGCATCTCTAAGATGAGGAATTCCGGAAACCAGGTTGCAGACCACACCTTGAGGACAGCTAACTTAAACCTTAACACCCAGGTCAACTGCTGCAGCCTTTTTCCTATCACAGCTGTGAATTCTATTACACACCTCACACCCACACCCACACCAACACACACAGCAGAGACCCCTACAACTGTCCCCTCCCATTCTTCTGAAGCAACCTTGACTTCTGTCCTGCTGATCTTCAGCATCCATGGGCCCATCATTTTGCTGGCAGGATTTGGGAGTAATTTCATATGGGTAAGGATTTGTTCTCATTTCAGTTTTTATGTTTTGTCTCAGAGTCTAGGTAGTGAAATTATATTTTTCTATTTACCACTTAAGCTTGGAGATAAAATGCTGGAGGAGCTACTTCTGTAATATTAAGAAATTTTAGGGAGCAACAAGTCTTAAATAATCTATTTGTAACTGGAAGGCTCGCCCAAAGAGGCACATGATGACATGTCCAGGAAAATAAGAATCCTTTCCTATTTGTCTTCGTATTCCCAACACCTAGCCCAGAGCTGGATATAGGGTAATACTCAACAAATATTTATTGAATTGATAGCACTTTTTAAAGCTAAAATAAAGTAAAAGAGCACAAATGTTTAAAAGGAGTAATAAAGCAGAGTTTCACTGACACAGTACAGGATAATTATTAAAGAGGCAGGAAGATGACAAAAATATCCTTTTGGAAAAACTTTCTATCTCAAGAATATTTCATTTAAGTGATACCAATGCTTGCAAAGAAAAAAAAGGTGGGCATTTTAATACTTTTCACCCAGTTTTTCATTTAAACCTCCATAGCACATGATTCTACTGTAGATAATTACTGAATGACAATCACATACAGATATATTTGGTACCATTTAATCTAAAGTGGCTCCCTTAGGCATTCACTAATATTTTGAAATTGCACTTAAGTATTAGATTTATAATCTAGAACTGATCATCCTTCTCTTGAATAGTGATTTAGAAGGCACAAATTGTCAAATATGTGAATAAATATGTAGATGGTAAGCCACATTTCTCACTAAAAAAATGGTATTTTTTTGTCTGCCGTGTTTCTATTGACTTTGCTTGATTTGACCCTTTGTTTTCTAATAGAGCCATTGCACCAACTAAGGCAGGGAAGGGGAAGAAAGGAGAGACACATGACTTCTTGTTTCTCCAACACAGCAAGGGAGCCATCTGCTGCTTCTAGGTCCTTGCACTTGTTTTTTCCCTCTGTCTGCAATGCCCTGCCCCAGCTCTTCAAAGCACCAGTTTATTCTCATCCTTCAGGATTTTGTTCTGTTATCCTCTTCAGAGAGGCCTTCCCTGACAACCAATCCTCAGTAGCTCCTTTTAGGATCCTGCATCTCATTCACATTTACTGTTATATAGTTGTTTGGTCTATCACCTGTTGACCAGTTAATTGTCTGTTTCTCTTACAAGAATGGAAGCTCTAGGAGGCCAGGCACCATATCTGCTGGGTTCACCAGCATATTCCAAGCTCCCAGCCCAGTGCCAGGCATATGGTAGGCAATCAATAAATATCTGAAGAAGGAATGAATAAATGGATGAACCCAACACTGCTATCTAAAGAACACTTTTACCACACAAAGTCTGAAGATTCAGTATAAGTTTATTTCTAAACCCAGCCTCCCAGAGCTTAATGAATGCAGGAAGCAAATAGTTGCAACCATTCAGGTTTACTGGCTGTTTCTTTGCATTCCTGTGGTGACAGGACAATTGTACAATTGAGAGATGGCATGCCTTGGCTCACAGATTCAAGGGGTGGAGATATACACCCTACCTCTTGATAGGAGGAGCAGTATAATCACACGGCACAGGAAGTGGGGTGGAGAATTTGTATCCACATTGCAATCTATCTTAATCACAAAATAAATGACCAAGCAATCAAAGAGCTGCTTCTCTCAAGTTTCTGGGAGAGTTCATGCAAGGTATCATGCCATAATTCACAGCAACTACTGAGTAGTCTGCAGTCAACCCTGTGGATACCTCAGAAGTTGGCAAGCCAGGAGACATGCTGATGAGAGGCTAAACTGAGGTGGTTAGGACATCAGTGTCTTTTACTCAAAGTGCTGAGAGCAACTAAATGCATGCACTGTAAGTTTTTTCTTCAGATTAGATTCATTTTAAGAGTAATGTATGCTCATTATATAAAGCTGAGAAAAAAATACACAAAAGAATTAATATATACCAGGAAGATTGTTTAGTGTAACATGGTGTTGCATGGAGACTACTGGATTTTAACAGCAGCTTAGCCACATATTTTGTAGTTAAGATAAATTGCAAAGTGGATACAAACTCTCCCCATCCCTGTGCCATATGACTATACCACTCCTCCATTCAAGAAGTAGGGTCTATTTCTTCACCCCATAATCTGCATTTGGCCATTGTAGAAAGTTGGGTCAATGGGACATTAGAAAACAAGCAGAGCCTTGAAAAGTGCTTGGGTATTGAGGCTGCCATCTCTTGTGGCTAGGATCCCTCCTTCGCCACCCCTCCCATCACCACGAGAACAGGAACAGGCTAGTTTCCTGGAGGACAAAAGACCACATGGAGAGAGGCACAACCATCCCACTTGTGCCAATGAAGACCCAGGGATGTGAGTGACCCATAACCATCCAGCCCCAGCCCAGTCATCCTAGTCCAGAAGAACTGCCAGCCAACACACAGCATCATGCAAAATAATAAATGCTTTATGTTTTAAAGCCCTATGTTTTGTTAGCAAAAGGTAACTGATACAGGACCCTTAGGCAAATTTCCCAATCTCTTTAAGCCTTGGTTTCCTAATCTGTAAAATAAAAATAATAATAGCATCTGCTCATAGATATGCTTCAAGTATTAAATGGCATACTGTATGGAACACCCTTAGCATGATACCTGGGACACAGAAAGCACTGAATACATTTGTATTGATTTCCTTCCAGATTTGTTAAAAGAAAAAATGAGTTGCATGCTCTATTATTATTCTCTGTTCTGTTTTATTAACAAAATATTATACTGCTTAATATTGAACCAAAAGATAAAACCATTGACTCATTTTTTATCATTTAGGTTGCTTCCAACTTTAAAATTTTTAACACCATTAGAGTCTCATAGAAGTATCCCTGCTACTACACTGAAATGGAAGAAGATGGCTTTTCCAGAGCATTCAGGAATTTCCATAAAATTGCTTCAAGGAAAATTGAGAAAGAGTCATTATGGAGCAAACAGAAAAATTTTGATTGGGGCGATATAACAACTTTGTTTTAGCAAATTGGACTGAGGAAGGCAGGATGTCCCCAGGGCTTGAAAGTGATGTTTGGGGAAGACCCATGCTCCATGTGTCACATCAAAAGCCACTTTGTTGCCCCCTATCATGTATCTTTGTTCTGAGACTAAGATGATTGGCTAGGGGCTGATTCAACCCTAGAATGAAGGGGCTGGTCCACAAATTATTGGAGGCAGCACCACAGACTGTTGGAAAGCTCCTGCTGGGGAGAAGGTCAGAGCCATCCCCCCCACCCCACCCACACCTGCTTTGCCTGTAGAGCTCACTGTGGGTAAGTGGTGCAGAGGCTGAGAGTCTGGAGCTCAAGGTTACAGCCACTGCATACCAGGCTGCTCACCTCCTGCAGAGATGCTGGTCACCCACATTTTCAGGGGTCCTTTACTGAGAAATAGCCCACCTTCTGTGGGTTGCAGTCTGCAGAGAACTCCAGAAACTGTACTTTCACTCCAAAGCCTCATAAAAGTGTTTCCTGAAGTTTGAACCAGCAAAGAAACAATCCCCTATTATCCAGAAAAGAAGAAAAGATGAGGATTCCCCTTAAGGAAGGTGTGCTGGTTTGAAAGGAAGTATGTCCCCTAGAAAACCTATGTTTTAATCAAAATCCCATTGCATAAAGGCAGAATGATCCCTATTCAATACTGTATGTTTGAAACTGTAATCAGATCATCTCCCCCTGGAGATGTGATTTAATCAAGAGTAGTTGTTAAACTGGATTAGGTGATGACATGTCTCCACCCATTTGGGTGGATCTTGATAAGTTTCTGGAGCCCTATAAAAAAGGAAACATTTTGGAGAATGGGAGATTCAGAGAGAGCAGAGCAGAACGACATAGCTACGAGAAGCAGAGTCCACCAGCCAGCAACCTTTGGAGATGAAGAAGGAAAATGCCTCCTGGGGAGCTTCATGAAACAGGAAGCCAGGAGAAGTTAGCAGATGACGCCGTGTTCGCCATGTGTCCTTCCAGATGAGAGAGGAACCCTGTGTTCCCCATGTGCCTCTCCAGATGAGAGAGAAAATCTGACTGTATTTGCCATGTGCCCATCCACTTGAGAGAGAAACCCTGAACTTCATTGGCCTTCTTGAACCAAGGTATCGTTCTCTGGATGGATGCCTTTGATTGGACATTTCTATAGACCTGTTTTAATTGGACATTTTCTCGGCCTTAGAACTATAAACTAGCAACTTATTAAATTCCCATTTTTAAAAGCCATTCTGTTCCTGGTATATTGCATTCTGGCAGCTAGCAAACTAGAACAGAAGGGAACTGTGCACTTCGTGACAAAAGCCAAAAGAGCTGGAAATTATTTCTGGTGTGTGTCTCTATCATTGGGATTAAAGATAACAAGGATGATGATACAAAAACAGATGTACCATGCATTCATGAATTGGTAAACGGGTTCTTACCACTGCCTTCACTAAAGCATTTTAGCTTCTACTTCTTATCAACTTGTTATGCATTCCAGCCATGTTATCTGCTTTGACCTACTTTTCTTACTTTACAAGATGGGAAATCTCTGAAGGAACTAGGCTTAATCAATATCCAAGTTCCAACCAATTATCAAGTCGGCCAAACTACTGTTTCTGCCTCCAATTTGTACGACAAAACTTCTAGAATAATACTGCTTCTTATTCTTTGGATTTATATCTTGTTGCCATTCCATACAGTTTGCGGAATTTTGTTGGTAAATCCAGCACAATGGAAACAGATGACTATGGATCTACCCAGCAACTGCTTTTCCTCGTCAGTTCTCTGTAAAGAGAACCTCGCCAAAAAATACTGTCATGATTGCTTTGGGTCTCAAATTCCGTGAGAACTTGTATTGTCAACTGTAATATACTTACATGGCCACTTAGGCAACAGACTCACAGCCAGAATATTTGTCTTGATCCAATTATTTTATTAAAATATTCCCTGCCTATTTTAAAAAAAATATGTGAGGTAGCTTTCAGTAAGAGATATGTAAAATAATGCATTTAAAACAGCAGTGGGGAGAGGATGTAAAAAATCATACCAATGGAAAAAGGATATAAATATTATAGCTACCTGGGTTTATAGAGAGGGAGAAGTATTAACTTTGGTTCTGAAAGCACAGGAAACAGCATGATCTGTTGAAAAGGTCAGAGGATTTGAATCAAACAGACAGGGATCGGATCTCATTAACTTCAGTTATTGGGAATGTGCTGGTTTGAAGCTATTACGTACCCCAGAAAAAACATGTCCTTTAATCCTCATTCAATATTGCTGGGTGGGATCTTTTTTATTGTTTCCATGGAGATGTGACCCACCCAATTGTGGGTGATAACTTTTGATTAGATGGTTTCCATGGAGATGCATCTTCATCCATTCAAGGTAGAGTTGCTTACTGGAGCCCTTTGAGAGGGATCCATTTTGGAAAAAGCTCAAAAGTAACAGAGCCCACACAGCCAGAGACCTTTGGAGATGAAGGAAAACACCCCCCAGAAAAAGCCATTGAAGGAACTGGGAGAGAAAGCTAGCAGGCATCACTGTGTGCCCTCCCAGCTGAGAAAGTTGTCCAGAACCCAACAAGCCCAGCAAATGCCAGCCACATAACTTCCCAACTGACAGAGCTGTTCTGGATGGCATCAGCCTTTCTTGAGTGAAGGTAACCTCTTCTTGATGCCTTAATTTGGACATTTTCATGGCTTAGAACTCTAAACTTGCAACTTAATAAATCCCCTTTTTAAAAGCCAGTTTCTGGTATATTGCATTCCAGCAGCTTACAAACTAAATTAGGGGATAATATAGGTAAGTTACCAACCCTTCCAAAATTTCAATTTTTTCTACCCCAAGGCAGATAATGGGTAGCTCACAGAATTGTTGTGAGGAGTAAATAATAATACATATGTAAGAATAAAGAAATACATGAGGGATAACTACGTACCAGACATAATTTTAAGCACTTTATATGCATTAATTCATTTAATTCTGATAATGTCCATATGAAGTAGGTTACTATTATCTTAGTTTTACTAATATGAAAGCTGAGGCATAGAAAGATTCAGAAAGACACCTGAAGTCCAGTTGTAATGGAACCAATATCTGAAACCAGGGATCTGGCTCTAGATTCCACAAAGTGAACCCCCTTCTGCTATACTGTCACACGTAATACGTAAAATAAGATAACATCAAAATAGACAGTGAATGTGTATTCCCTTTCCTTCCTGCTTCCTAGCAGCCAAAGCAAAATGGGAAATACACTTCCCACGCCGGGATAAAATTACTATGCACCAACCATTTTAAAACCTTTTAACAATAGCACTGTTTGCTTTAAGGAAATCTTATACTAAATTATAATGCATAAAAGAGAAAAGAGGGAATCTGGCATTCTTTAGGCACTTTGAATTCTTCACCTTGGATGGAAAACACTTCATTATTCATACAACCCCTGAAGTGGCTCCTTGGCAGCCTGGGATTCTTGGGAGCACTATTGGAAACCACCTCAATAGATTCTTATCCAAGGAAATATGCAATAAATCACATCTCCGCCCGAAGATTCAGAAGATGCACAGACAAGTAATGTGGCCATTTCTTATAGAAGCCTGTCAGTAAGGCCAAGGACAGAGCATTAAAACCTAGTTAAAGACCTTTCTGTAGAGATCTAAGCCGCCAAGAATCTCCTGGAATGCTTGCATAGCACACAGAGTCCTGATTCCCAACCCTGACCTAGTAAAGCTGCATCCAAAGATGCAGAGGGTGAGGGGATGACATCACTGATAATATGCACTAACAAAGCCCATAGGAGATTCTTGGGGATGCTGAGCCATGCCCTTTTCTAGTATTTGACTGTGTTGGTAAATTGGAATGAAGGTGACTAATCCACCTTCACTTACTGAAAATGTTCTTCCTCAATTTCTTTACCCCATAGTACTCCTCACAAGTTGCCCGTTATCTATTCCAGGGCTCACCAAACAATCTGCTTCTACTAAAATCTACCATTGCTTAAGAAACAATCTGATGTAAGATCAGGGAATTTGGGGAGAGGGAAATGCAACAATATTCAACTTATGTTTAAGTAATCAAGAGTTGGGGCTACGAGAATGGTCCAGGGACTGCTGTAAGACCGAAATGATGGATTTAAATATTGTTCAGTCTGGGCCAGAGGTCTTGAAGTTTTTCTAAAACAATGAAGGTAGAAGCAATTAACTAGCCTGCTCTTCCTAAACTTACAAAATCTTGAAATTCAGCATATCTGTGTCCACAGGATTATAGCTAAAAGAAACTGAGTCAGCTTTTCCTCTCAGGAAATTATTCAAGGGGAAGGGGAACAGCTGTACTTTATGCTACTTTGGACAATGCAGTCACCAGTGACACTGCTGAGCAGTGTGCCTTTTAAATTTCCAGTTCAAAGGAAGAATGGACATTTCTTCTAATCTCTTCCAGCTCTACCCTAACTAACACACACACACACACACACACAGTCATACTCATATTGATAACTATGGTAAATGTAAGCTTTAAAACATTAGGGGAGCACAGGGATTTAAAAGTTACTGTATATTTTGAATTTACAGCAAAATTAAAAAGTTATTTAAAAAATCATCAGCAAGCCTGGGTCATCCATTAGGATCTGCTGTTCATCTTGGATGGAATTGAGCCCAATCTGACACAGCAGTTGGCTCATTAGGCACTCAGCAGTGTTTATGGAATAAATGAATGAATGAACAAAATGAATTAATGAATACCACTTCTTTGTTAGACAAAACCTTTAAGCACAACCTATAAATAAAAACAGACAAAATTGAGGAATTTG